>VWZO01008118.1:364929-500825 GCA_013396975.1 Bucco capensis
CCTCCCCCTTCCCACCGCCTCCCTCTCCTTATAGGCGCTCCCCGCCAGCCCGCTGGCCCTGAACGGCACCACTCCGCGCCAATCGTCGCTGGCTGGCACATAGCAACACCCCAGCGATTGGCTTAAGCCAGCCGCAGCCCATTTTTTACCAGACCCATCAAAAGGCGAAGCCTGCCGGAGCGATCCCGCCCCTCGCGGCGCGCACATACACATACACACAGGCCCCGCCCCGCGCAGCGAAGCAGCTGGGGTGACAGCAGCCAATGGGAGCAGCCCTGGCGCTACCGGCGTGGAGCGCGGGGGGGAACAACAAACAGATGCGGAGCCTCTTAAAGGCACAGACACCGTGTCGTGGGGGGGATGCGCGGGGGGCATTGCACCAATCCTGCCGCATCGCACCAGGGCTCCGGCCCGCCAGCCTAGGGGAAGCACAGCCCAAAAGCTCGTAAGAAGTGACCGGGTTTGGTGTGTCAAAGCTAGGAACGCTAAACCGGCAGCATTTCGTCAGGAGAAACTTTCATTTTCAGAGGATCTTCTACTGAGAGATCCTCATCCCTTCACCCCGCACCTGCACCCAGGGGAGCACCCTGCTCGGTGGGTGCTGGGAAGGCTTTGGCAAAGGCCTTTAAGGGGGTGATGCAAGGTAATATTTTTCTTAGTTGGGATATTCTATATTTTTTTTTTTAATTACATATGGATAGGAAAAAACCCTTCCTCATGATATAAAGTTTTCTTCCACAGAAGCAAAACACACTCCTCTAATCACACTAAACCAGCTGCCAGCTTGCTAAGGGAATCTATAGACGAGATTTTAAAATACAAAATTACTTCCCTCCCCCNTAACAAAAAAAAAATCCACCCCCCCCCCCCCCCCCCCCATATACTAGTGGTACGACCATATCAAAAGTTCAAGCACCATGGTAGCTACTAGCTCCTACAGATACTCAAGTGAGGAAGGAAATGGCCATGTTATCTTCAGAGGGCTACGAGAGCAACAGCAGCCTACTTTGAAGGCTTACTTTAAGCTGCTTCTTTCCTTAGATAACCTCCTCCTCACACTGAGCAGCAAGAGCTAACACACCAGGTTTTAGACCAGCTCCCCAGTGCTAAGTGAAGCCATTATTTAACAGAGCTAGACAAGGTTATGAGCAGGGAGTGGTGAAAAAATTCGCTTCAGCTTTAAATCACCAAGACTCCTCAAACCTAACCACAAACAGCCAGAGTTGAAACCATCAGCAAAATAAATTTACACATCAAGAGGCTGCTGCATAACAGTAAATTTTTTTCCACCCCAAAGTGAACTGTGCAGCAGAATTTTCCATTTGCTAAGAAAAATATATCATTCTTTCCAAGCAGAACATCAAGATTCTTTATATATAAACAAAGGTCTCTGTTGCAATAAGCTTGCTCTAGGGTGGTGGTGAATTGGAATTACACTGATGTGAATTTAGCATCACCATGGAAATCTAGGAGTTCACACAACTTTGAAGATAGAGAAAAATAAAACCATAAAAAAAAAAAAGCCAAAATGTCTTCTTTAAACTATGTGCTACTCCCTAGGACTTATGAAAACAGGAAGTGTTTTAGGGGCAGCACTGCTTCAGCAGCAGCATTTCAGTCACTTCTGAAAAGCCAAATGCTAGCTGGGTCCTAGTTAATTTCACCATGAAGTTGCAAATCACATTTTCACGTTTGATTCTGTGAGCACAGCTTGATAAGCACCAGGAATACTTCCACTGGGCTAAGCTTTTGAGAGATCTAATCACTGAAAAAAAGCTGAATTCTTGGTCTAACCTGTTTGACAGCTAAGCAAACATCGATTTTTTAGAGCCTGAAGAGCACAGCTAGTGTTTCCCTGCTCAGTGTCTGGTATCAGTTCCAGCTTTTATTATCATTTATCCATAAGGCTTTTCTAGTATAAAGCATCACTGACCAGGGCTGAATTGTAGCAATATTGAGATGGGAGAAAGCATCTCATCACTCATTGAGATATTGCCTCAACATTTTAATTGCTGCATTAGAATTAAGTGGTACTTAAAACCTGCTAAAAAACTCAGTTTCTTAGCACTCCCAATTTTTATTTGTAGCTGGTGTTACTGGCCTTGAAATCAAGATCTCTCACCTAATATTGCCTTTACTTCTTTATTTGTGAAGTGAGGATACTTCAAACTTTTTCAGGGGCCTCAGGATATAACATCTTCAGGAACTACAGATCAAAGACAGGTGCTTTCATGTATTAACAGCAACATTTTTCCCCTCCTGTATTTTCAGCATCACTATTTTAGGTCCAACAACAAACAGCAAGTGTTCCCCAGTGCTTCTTGTCCCTCTAAACCACCAAGATATCTAATAGTCAAGCTATAAACTCCTCACTACCAACAGCGTGCTGAACTCTCATCTTACTCCCCATAGCAATATCCCACATCTTGCAATGAGGAACTAGACCATCCATAAATCCACTGTCCAGCTTCACTAGCTCCATAACCAGGGCAAAACTGAGACCCTGGAACTGAATGGGAATCTGCTTTTAATCCAGCTCTGCATTGCAGTTTCCCCAGCGAGCGTGTGGAGGGCCGGAGCCCTCCTGACGACAGCAGGGATGAGCAGGGCTGGGGCGGCCTCCTGCGGCAAGCGGGAGGAGGACAGGCAGGGATCGGCCTTGCTCCCAATCCCAATTTTCTGCAGGTTTTGTGGCTTTCTCCTTTTCCACACACTTTCAGCAGGGCAATCTGCACAGCCAGGAAAGCAATTCATTCCCTATGGCACAGGGAAGTCCAGGGAAAAACAAGGACCTCTGAGATTTCTACCAACACCAACGATCTCACTCCTCAGTGTAGAAAAGAATACCACAGAATCACATCCCAGAAATCCACGGAAAGAGCTGCACACCTCAAGCCTTCCTGCTTTGGATAAACTGTTCCCTTCTCCTAAATACTCTGTTTGAGGACCAAGTCTCAGTGTTGCAGATTTATGAGAGGTTACACAACCTGAAACAATCATAGACCAATACCTTCCTTGTTAAAAGACGTGAACATTCATTAATGCTTCCCAGTTCCAGGTTACTAAACATTTACAAGGTGTAGCAATAAAATACTGCCCAGAGCAGGCTAGGGAATCCTCTCACCAATCTGCCAACATCCTTTAAAATTTACTGAACTGTGTTACATACAAAACCCCTACTTCACCTCTCTTACCTAATAGCAAGCCTCAAGGCTTTAAAATGACACTTGACCGTAAAACCTAGTCTTTAATGTAATTTAATGGAAATCCAGTAGGAAAGCTGGAAATTTACTTGTAGGACAAGAAGAAACTTTGACCTGCTTATCATCTGAAAGAGCTGCATTTAGAGCAAACTGTCACCCAACACAGGACAACACAACAGTGTACAGACCCTTGCTATACAAGTGGAGTACCTGTTCATATGAACACACTCAAAACAGATAGTTTGTGGTCCAGAAACAGATACCTGTCAACTGTAAAAAGCTTTTTATACTCCCTAGTCCACTGATTATCTACAGCCTTTTGTATAAATCTTCCACAGGTAGAAGACACATTGTGTGTGGGAGATGGTTCATTAGAACAAGGGTGTTCAGGACATTACAGAAAGGTATTTCAGGAGAATTTAGAGACCATAGTAAGAATTAAGTCTAAATGATCAGCTATTTACCATTTCAACAGAGACCAAAAGAGAAAATTATGATTATTAAGTAAGTGAAAAAAAGCAGACAAAGCCCTTTGACAATGAAGGTTCTCATTTCAACCTCAGGCTGCTTCCTCTGCTACCATATCTTACATGAAGAGATAACCAAGTGCTTTCATTTCCCCCATTCAAGTCAGGAACAACACACAAACATAGATAGGACATGATATCCTCCACATCTGTGAACTGCTGCAGTCTCTAATTAAGCTAATGAGTCTGATTATAGGTCAGAGCTGATGTCTAGAACCAGGCTACATTAAAGTGATCCTGCCCATGTTTTCAGAACCTGGCCTGTTGTAGTATAAATGTGCACATACAGACCTGTAACCCTGCCAGAATTAGGCCATCAGGCATCAAACTGGATAAACACCAAACAGTATTCTTAAAAAAACCCTAAAAGACATGTCCTCCAAACAAACAAACAAAAAAAGCTGGTATTTACTTACGCATGTATTACTGTGCTTAGGAATTAAGGATCATGATTTCTAAAAATAAATAATCAGAAAGCAGCTCTGATGCAGAGAGCCATCACCACACTGGAGGGCAAAGCAAAGGCCACAACGACTTGTGAGCATGGCTGTCCAAACCACTAGCTATGTAATACTTCTCAAAGTACTCCAGAAAGAAGCATTTCTTGATACATTCACCTTGCTGTTTTCATCCAGACAGAACCACAACCTCCATTTGAAGTTAAAAGTGCTGCAATCCTAGAGAAGCAGACAGAATTTGCCAGTTCTTTACACTGAAAGATGCTGATGGCAAAAACATACTCTGACTCATCTCTCCAGGCGTGCTGTTTTATAGTTAAGACACCTGGGATCTTTAGCCTTGTTTCTCCCACTACCATTCTTACACACAACCCATCTGCTTCAAGCTGAATAACACATAGTACAACTTCAAGAGGTTAGTATCCGATTTGTACACCTTCCCACTCTTCTCCAAGCAAAAGCTTTGATTGTTCTGACTTCTCATGTGCACAGGCAGGCTGCTTGCTTTGAATCACACAATGCCTGTTCTGCAGACAGAGCTTTGTTTGGAAGCAATGAAGCAACAGCACACACTGCACTGCTGAACCAGCAGAATGCTCTCCACTGCTTCCTAGCATTGCACGTAGAGACCACTTCTGATCACATTCATCTGCTACTGGTTTAGTATAGAAAAATCAAACAGGAATTGACTTCAAAGGTTTTACTTAGAAGTTCATTTCACATGGAGAAAGCAGGCTTTGGTCCTCTTCAGGCTTCATTTAGCTGCACAGAGTTGCAGATACTATGATTACTATGAGAAAACCAATCTCATTGCAAAATATTTCTTAAAAGTTCAGAGTATATAAGATATTCTCTTCTTTCAACAACCCTACCCCCATAAAAAGACCACTATCAAAAGCTCAAGGTTTACTACACCATAAATATCATAATCTCAGAAACAGAGTTTTAGGCAAAGAAGTCACAATTAATACCTATTTAGTTTTAGATCTTTTTATGAGCAAAGATGTTTTAATGTGTTCACATTTCAAGAGCATCAAACTTTCTGTACAGGAAAAGAAAAATCATTTCATAGATCTGGAGCTAGAGAGGTCCACAAGACTTTCTGCAAATTAAAAGTGCATGAAATACATGCATCATCCTTCATACATAAAATATGCTGCAATAGAGTTGAGAACACAGTAAGTATTAAATAATATTTAGAGTTAAAAGTACCTGAAAAGAATCTCTCCTTGCAGACAGAGAGAGAGAGAGATTAACTGAACATCCTCATGAACAGCTGTGCAAGTTCTCAACAAATGATTTTCTGTACAAGTGGTTTAAAAAACAATAAAAATCACAGAGTGAGTTCTGGAATATGGAGAACAATGATTGGATACAACAAACATTCTCCAGATACCTCAATTCTATGTTATTTAGTTACAAACAGTTATCATGGCCTAAGCCCTGTGCAGTGGTGCTTGGATTCATGGCCTCATCCATGTAACATTACCTGTCTCAAGAGATCAACTTTAGCTCTGGTACTAAAGCCCAAAAGGGTGACTGAATAAATCCAGCAGCTTTTCCAGCACTGAATCCCTTCTCTCCCATGTAGCTTGACTCACTCAAATTTCAGATATGAGGTAGCAGACTTCTCAAAGAGAGGTCATGCTATAAACAGCACACTCAAGAGCTACATCGGATGTAGGAAGAGTACTGGTTTAAAATGTGCTGAGCATCTTTGAAGGCAGAAGTTTCCAACACCACTGCTAGAGAGGAAAAACATTAAAGTGAAATAATGAAATGAAGTTTGTCATTTCAATAACTCTGCTCTGTCATTTATACAAAGCAAAACAAAATAGTTTATTTATGCAATGATGCGGGAAGCTTGAGAGAGAAACTAAGTCATCACCCGTGTAAGTGCAATTTGGTAGCAGTCTCCAAAATCAGAATTTGCATCTTGGTAAAGGTGTGTATGTTGGAAGTTTGATAGCAATTAAGTTGAAGAAAACTACACTGCACCTAAAAACCTTCATCTGGAGTACCTATACTCTTGCATCTGGCTACTGTACTTAGTATCAAGAGCCACGATTGTCACATGAAATTCCTTGAAGAAGTAGATATAATCACTAAACAGTAGTATCTGAGGATTAGATGACTGAGCTTTATACATGTCATCAGTGTATAATCAAGCTAGAGTACCCAATTTCCTTGTGAAAAACCCCTAGCACTTACATGGCAACACCAGAACACACAGGCATTACAGGCTCAAATCTGTCTGACCCCCATGGAGCATCTCTTCACAGTGACAGAACAGCATGGAAGCTTCCAGCAATACCTTCCCATCAAACCCCCTTCCATCACACTTGAGGCAGCCTGACTTTTGCCAGTAAAGTTGTTTCCATGTCCCTGCACAAACTTAATGAATATTAAATGTACTTTTGTGGAGAGAAAAGACTAAAATTTCCACATGATCTAGACTGACATTTGCTCCTTTTATAAGTATGCATCTACACCTGCTTTGGGTGAACTCATTTAATGGGAACATTCCAATTTGTTCCTGACCAAACTTAGCTGTCTTTGGTCCCTCACCCTAAAAACTCCTTCCCATTCACCAAGTCAACAAATGTTACAACTAAAAATGCGCAAAAGATTTCTAAGACATTGGCTTCCTGTGTGAAAAGACTAATTCAAAGGAAGTGTAAGCTATAACAAGTGCAATCTTCCTTTCTAGAAGCCAGCTACTGCCATGCCACAGTAGCCTGACGGGGCAAAGCTAAACCCTTGCAGTGGAGCTCAGTGTCAAACCCATAACCTGGGTTAAATACTGTAGCTAGACACAAAGAGGTCACAGTATCACCATCACATCAGAAAGGGATCTAAATACAGCTGCAACTCAAGTTCAGCATTATCAGTAAGAAGAATAGAGTCAATCTACACTGACCAAGTGAGTTAATTTTGGTAGAAGACTGATTGCCTTTCCTGACCACCCTTCCCAGGCTATACTATCTGCCTAGTCACAGATTCTGCTCCACACAGGGTATACTTCCAGAAATTCTTTAGTTGCTGCCTGCTAGAATAGAACTGGAATAACTGACATGTCCTGACATCTCCTTAGGAACACTTGTGACAGGTAAAATAATGCTCACTATCTACAGGTATCCTATCCAGCAACTTCCTTCCTAGTCATCACTATTTGTGAAGTGTGCTGGTGCTAAATGAGCTATTTACAAATGTAAACTAGGCAACTGAAGTTTTAAAATAAATAGACAACCTTTACATTAGGTAGCAACTTGACAACAAGGTAACAGATCATCCAACTACATCTTTCAAGCAAAATGACCTGTGTATGCTGTTGTTTTTTTTAATGAAGAAAATCCTTGGCTCACAATCTGTTCTGCAAGAACTTCCCTGTCTTTCTTCCTTTATGCTGGATAATGGTGTAAGAACTCCTTCAGTTTTGTTGGATAGTCTGTCATCACTCCAGTTGCTCCCAGATCAAATGCCCTCTTATATTCTTGTTCTTCATTCAGTACCCAAATATACACCTATAAGATGGGAAAGAAAGACAAATTCTTACAGGAAATACATTTGTAAAAAGGTGACTTTTGACCTAAATTGTTTCATGTGAGAGAGATGATGCCTCATATATTTAAAGTGATAAGTGATGTTACTGTGATGCCAAAGACATGCACACACAAACATATAAAACTTCTTTCCCCTTGCTCTCCAAAAGGGGACATTTTCTAGTAGTGACTCCAACTCCATTTCATTACCTGAGACTTCAGGTATTTCTGAAAGTCAAAATATTATTTTGTGAAATAATTAGGTAAGCAGTTTAGCTAATTTTGTAGGCTTAAGTTTGAAAGGAGAGAAAAAAAATCCTCAAGGGATTTAGTCAAGAGTCTCTCTTCAAGCATCCAATTCTTCCTTTGCAACTACACAACTGCAAATAAAAGAGCACGAGCTATTGCTCAGAAATCAAAAGGAATTTATAATGCCAGCAACACCAGAGAATATGTTTGTGAGACCATGAACCCATCTTAAGGCCATACCTGGCTGGTTCAAATTCTCACTAGGTTAAAAGCACATTCCCCACTTTACCTGGATGCCCCGAGCAGTGAGGTGGTCAAACAGTGCTTTCCTCATCAGCAACCTGCAGAGAGGACAAAGAGATGATTAAAGAACTTGAAGTACAGAAGAATTCTTTAATGTCTGATGAGGTTCTGTAATAAATTTTCTACATTGCATTTAAATTCAAGGTTTTCCAGGAGAAAGTGATGAGAAACCTAATTATAGAAAACTTTTAGTTCAAGCAACTCAAGACTGGTTAGCATTGATACCCAGAAATTTGCATTAGCTATGGATATTTGTATCAGCTCTTCTGAAGATCAAATCCAGCAGAATCCTCCTGCATTGTACAAGTGAATTCCAATGAATAAATCCCTTCACTTTCAGAAGATTTTTATCCTTCACTCAAAAAGAAAACTCTACTGGCCACTAAAGAAATCAAACAGATATCAGACCGAAGCAAGAGGCAGAAGACACTTACTGCAATCACGTTCAGCCTCTGAAAGCATATGGCTAAGTCTCCTCTGAACCACAGATATTAACATGCAAAGTGTTCCACACAAGATAAATCTGAATTCCTCTGACAACACCATGAAACAGTCACAATTCCGTGAAATGGCAAAGCTACATTCTCGATCTATTTGCATGCTGAACACAATGACAGAAACTAAGGAGCTGAACAGAAATCAAGGGCACTGCTGCTGCACCTCAGGATATGAAAAATAAACAGACAGGAACACCTATGTAAGATTTGAAAATGATTTATACTGCACTGACAAGAGTTAGAAGAAACTGAAAACAATACAAGTGCTCTAGCAATAGCTAGTCTCAGTTGCTTGAGCCAACTGTTCATATACAGACAAAAGATAACTAATTAAAATCTTACGTGTCAGCTAGCCAGATAATAAACTTCTGGCTTTTTGTCATCTTATGTGGTTCTTTCAGCCTGTTGAGGAAGAGGAAACAGAAAATTACCAGAGCACAGGTTAAAATCTTATTTGTGAAGTTTCTGCAAAAGGAACATGAAGAATTAGTCTTGCAGTTTCTCAAACTAGAGCAGCAATTTCACTGTCAGACAGTGACTTAAAATTGGGTTACACAAGAGGAATGTGCTACATTTAAGAGAAGCAGCAGAGATGGAAATTCAGCAGCATTTTGAGTCAAGTACGAGAAAAAAAACCACATGAAATCTTATATCCAGCCTACTGGCCTTAATAAGACTAATCTGTTCTCAGAAGAAAAGGAGAAAAGTGCAAGGGTTAGTTATTTGTACATATCACTAGCTAGGTGGCATCAGCACAAGCTGTGCTGTAGAAAGGCAGCTTTTACAGGGGATGCTGTGAACAGGGAACATTCACCCTAACAACTGAGTAACTCAGAGCTGGCTAGAGACAGGGGGAATACAGTGCAGCAGCAGATTTGAATGGCTTCATCTTGGAAACATACAGAAGTGCCTAAACTAATAAAACAGTATTCTCAGCCCAAGGGCACTAACTAAACCAACTCATTCCCTTCTTTACCACCATTTCAGTGCACCACCCACCAACAGACTCCAACTCACTTGAGGATGATTGATGGCATAGGAATCTCAAAGAATTCTTCCTTGAAAGGAATGAATGGCAGCAGACCAGTGTAGAAGAGGCCAAGCAGCAGGAGGACACGTTGCAAACAGAAGATGATGGGAATGTCAGCATTCTGCAGGAACCAGGGAAGGAAGAGCCTAAGTTATCTTGGTAGATTGTTGTGTCTGTTGCAATTAAATGTACTCATCAGTGCACATTTCAAGTTTAGCACTTGCACCTGAAGATTAGGCTGCCAACTGTTTATGATATGCCTGCCACTGAATTTAAATTGCTCTCTGGTAGCTTGGAATGCAAGCAAAAGTTTTATGCAACTTGAAGGGGCACTTGGAGCTGAAAAGGTGAAGTTTCATTCATAGTTGCCCTGCATAGCTAAATCAGAACAGGATCTGTACCCTCAACTAGATCAGTTTAATTCAGGTGCATAACTCTCTCAGATTAAGCACATTTTCAATTTCATTCTGAATGGTACCATTCCTCAGCAGAAAAATAAATAGAATCTATAGCTGTAAAACAGACTTATACCGATATAACTGTGTGCCAACTAGTGGCCACATCCATTATTTTCATGAAAAGAAAGACACAATAAGCAATTCTTAGAAAAATTGCTCTTGTACCAGATGAATGATGCACGAAACAGGCTCTAAGAGTTCCTGGCATAAAATCCTAACAGTCTCTTATCTTATATAACAAGAATAAAACTTGATTAAGCTTAATTACTCAAGCAGTTCATTGCAGAGTACATAGGTGTTAAGTGTGCTTGATTTATGATAACAGTGTAGTAAGCAGAATCCAATCTAAGCACAAAAATTCTCATCACCTCTAAGTCTGACATAGCTAGATCTTGATTTACAGGGTCCTTGCTGTACATTTTGGTACAAAAACAAAGCTTTGCTGGACCCTTTCTTACCTCCTTGAGACACTTGGACACAATCTCATAATTGGCATTCCCCCATACGGTCAAATGCTCTCGCTTATACTGACTCACCAGCTCTGAAACCTGCAAGAGAGAACAGCAGAAGCCCAACAGGTATTCATGGACAATTTTCAGCTGAATGATTTAACTGGAACTCTATTTGCTACTTCTCAACCTCATATGTAGCTGAAACAGGTATTCAGATCAACAGATAAAAAGAAATACCACTACACCTACAAAAATCCCCAGAGACTTGAAGAAAATTAGAGGGCAAACAGTGTATGATGGAAAGCAGATTTCCTGTTCTGTGATCAACACTTATCTTTACACTGACAGCAGGGTTTTATGTTGCTTTGGCAGGTAACAGCCCACAAGACAACCCTTCATATGAAGCACAAGCCAAACATGTCTCTACCAGTGTAGCATCAGCTTCATGCCCAGGTAGAAGGTCAATAAAAAGCCATTTGCTGAATATCTTGCACAAGATCCCTTTGCTCTCTTCCATACTACCTCATACACAGAGCAAGCTCTATTATGTGATGGATGAAGCAGTCCAAGAACACACATTTTAGTGTCACAGATTGTCAGCAACTCCAAGAAACATCTCTGTTGGAATTCCAATATCATTACATGGCATTCAGGCTCAGTTCAGGGTAGATTTTCATGTACCTTTCTGATCAGCACATTGTTGTTTACTTTGATGTCAATGTTGACAGGAGTCTGTGGAAATGCCTCAAACACCTCTTTCAAGAGTGGAATACGGTTGTCTTTTCCCTCACAGTGACATTCTGGGGAAACAAGAACAGTGACACTGCTGAGACCATTTTCAACACACCACAGATAAAAACTGAGATGTCAGAGCACCTGGTATCTTACAATTAAAATTAATAGATAGTTCCTAGAATCAGCAACTTTTTTAGCTAAAAAAAACGTACTTCACTCAGTTGTAATCATGACAAGCTCACTTCTGGAATGAAAATGCCCTAGGCATACTGCACATTTAGCTTTGAACTTCATCAATTCAGACATTATTTAGCAACAGTAGGAGTGCAAGCATCATTAACATCCCAAAATAGCAGATACAGGTTCAGTTGCCACATACTAAATGCAACACAATTAATATGAACTGAGACCAGGAAATTGAAACAGCAAGAGACAAAAATCTTACCTTTCTGAAATGTGACATCCAACCTGCAGAGATATGGTGGAAGTTCCTTAAAAATAAAGGGAAATGGAACACCAATTTTAATGCAGGGATGTAAAAATTACTTTTCTTGAAAAAAAAAAGGTGAAAAAATAGAAATTATAAGCCATGGAAGCTATATTTAAAGACAAAAATCACTGTGTTCATTCTTACTCGGAACTATTTGGCATTCTTAGACTTGTGCTACCTGTAGCTGATTCAGACAAAACATTTAGAGAAGCCTTTCTGGAAATTCTAAGAATTCCACTTAAATTCAGATGTAAAGCCAGTTCTGTAAAACAAGCTTTTAGAACTGTCAATGCAAGTGGGATTCATCTATCAGCTTTCCTATTAAAAAGGTGGTTGTGCAAGAAGCTTGTTGACTAAGCTTCCATTGTCATCAGCATGGCAAAACAGGCCCACCTCCAGAAAGGTATTCATCCAGCCTGCTGTTGGAGGAAGTTAATCACCCTCTGGAAAGATGTTGATTTTCCTCTCTGGACTACACAAGGAGCCTAGTTAACTTCCTTTAAGTCACAAGATGAATCCTCTCCTTGTACCAGATTTTGGATGCCAAAATACACATGCACACCTTCCTGCCCATCCCAGCCATTCCACAAGTGCATTTTTAAACATCACCTACATTTTTTTTCTTCAACTTACAGAGTACTTGAGGTCAGATATGTTGACATCCACTCCAGTTGATCTCTTCAGGTTCTCATCATGGGACACAACCACTTGTTCATCTTTTGTCAGGTGACAATCTAGCTCCAACATGTCTGTTCCTATATTAACAGCACTGGAAGGGAAGAAGTCTGCCTTGAACTACACAGGTGTATTTTGTACAGGCCCAAACCTAACATTATTCAATTAAACTAATCCCACTGGAAGTGCTTTAGCTGCTTTATGATCCTCACCATCTTGCTACAAAGCAGGAAGCAACTAACTCTGCTGCAGCAGGAAAGCTGATGCAAGAATAAACAACATATGATGAATCAGAGATGGAATTTGAACATGGGAGCTTTGCTTCCATCTTCCATAGAACACAAGGTTGGCTGCAGCCAACCACCACAGGATGGAGAAATCTACCTTTCAAGTGTTCTTTCTGAATTTTGAGGCTGTTGTTTATTAGCACCAGAATATTTACCATCAGAAGAAGTGAGCTCTTTTTTAAGAAGTAATTGTGTGTTAAACATAAGTGTCTGGGATGTGAAAGCCTTTTTTTGCTTGAGTTAATCAGGATTGGATGGATCAGGGAACTGGCAATGAGGCTTACAAGCTTTTGGCTTTTTAGGTAGCAAAACTACATTTAAACATACTACTACTTTAAATAAAGACTTTTGATTGTAAATTGAAAAGATATAAACCACTAAAACATCCAGTCATATTTTTCAAAGAACAATCTTCCTGTTCCAATCTGCTGCTTTGAAAGGTTCTAACCCAATCCCAAATACACTCTATAGATGCTTAGCTCATAGGAGGAGGAAAGCAAGCAGAGATCAGTAATAATATTGATGAAAAGTACAAGAAACCTCACACCAGAAGATAAAAATTCAGCTTTTTCCACCTATGCCCAAACCCGTGACACCTGTGAGTACAGTCTAGACAGGACCCACAGCTCTGTGACTTCAGTAGCAGCCTTTTCCTTAAGGAAAGAGCTTTCCTGACTGCTGAAGTACAGACAGGCCATAAACACTCACAAATGCAGTAACAAACCAGAAAAAAAATGAGAGCATACTCCCAGAAGTGTTTAGCACAATTTCAGTTCTAGCTGAGATAATGGTCAAGATGAGGCTTGTCAAATTAAAACCAATTTGTTAACTGTTTTCCAGTTCCACTGATTAAGAATTAGGAGAGGAACAAAATCCTATTACATGTGGAAGACACACAACCTGCTCTGGGTAATTTTTCCTCCTGAGCAAAAGCATCTTCAGACATGCTGCAGGAGATTTGCCAAATCTGGAGGAGATGTTCCCATCTAGTACCACATATTACCATTCAATCAGTAAAATTCATTAGAAGTATTACTGCTTAAGAAATTCAGGACTGATGCTGCATGGAGAAAGGAGAACCACAACTTTCCTTGTTAACTGATTTGAGAATTTGCCAGGCTCTTACTAGCAGTTTGCTGCTAAATAAGCTTCCTTAAAGTGCTGAGGTTTTTCAGCTGGAAATTAGTTTGTTCTGCAGCTCTGAAACAACCCATCACATCCACACTGCTCCAGAGAAGACTCCAGATGTTCTCCAGATTCAGAAGAGCACAATGGACTCAGATCCTGCTGCTCCACAACTCAAGTTGTGAAGCAGGCTCACATTTGCCAATTAGAATGATAGAGCTTCTTTGCTTGTGTTTAACTCCAGCTGTTTTCAAGCAAAAGGACACACCAGGAAATCTGTAAGAAAAGCCTTACCTCAGAAATGAAATTCCATTAGGCAAGGCCTCATGCAGCACAATGTATAGAGTTTATATGACCTGATGCTTTTATTGCTGGAATTAGAGTGTTTAAACTTTCTAAACCAATTATGTTCATAGAAGAAAACAAAATACAATAAGAAAATATCTGGAGAGTTTACTTAGCAGCTTCCTGCCAAAACAATGCTAAAGTATATGGCTGTACTAGGGACAATTAAACTGGCAATTAAATTCTTATGACATCTTTTATGCCAGATCTCCAAATAGTACTGTCTTAGCCTGCAGAAGCAGCTCCTGCAGGCACACCCTATTTGGCTTCATAGCAAAATGTGATGCAGTACAAATTGATTAATTCATACCAGCCTTCTGAGCTAATCCAGATGAATTTTTCACCACGTAGATCACCAATTTTCTACTCACTTCCTTAGCTTACCAGTGGAGATGGGAAGAAGCAGATGGCAAGGGAAGCCAGAAGATTTTCTAGTGCCTAATGCAAGGTAATTGTTCTGACTCTGCTTTCTGCAGCAGTAATGTCTTCACTATTCAACCACCACAATCTCAAAGCAAGTAAATGAACTTTGCTATCTGTCTGCAGTTGTGAGGAGTACAGTTGTTTACACTACAGTTGTAAGATAATTTAACTGGTCAGAAGAGAGCCAGACAAATGTCTGTGTTACCACAGAACATTATTTGACTCCTATCCTAGTCCTTACTGCAAGTACTACAGCTTACTTCTGGGAATGAAATAATAATGACTTATGGTGTAACTTTCTTTGCAAGAGCCCTACAGATATAAACCAAGTAAGACAGTATGTGAAAATTAAGAAATGGTTAAAAAAAGAGAGTACTTTCCAGAAAGTGTGGCAGCAGACTTGAAGTAAAGGCAGGCCAGCAGGAAAAAAAAAAGGCACAACACAGAAGTGCTAAGCTTCCATGGAGATAGAAAGTACTGCAGTAGTTTCAATAGCTCTGTTTGGTTGGGAGCTGGCAGTCCTCAGTCTGCAAGGAAATGTGCAAACTGATGAGGCTGCTCAGCACAAAGCAAATTAAAAAAACCCCAAACAAACCACAGAGAAGCCTCCATAATTTGGTCACTTCTCATTGGCAGCTAGAGTTTTAGATAGGCTTCTTTTTCAAATGCCTTTGAGAACCTTGTTAGAATTCACTACTTCAATGCTGGAGGCTTAAAATACTTTCCAGTTCCAGCTCCATTTAAAACCCCTAGGTAAGAGGCTTTCACACATTGAACCAATCAAGGATATAGACAAAGGGTAAAAAACCAAACCACAAACATTTTTATAGCTTTACAGATGGTATATTAAAAGTTAATACTAGCCACCATAATTCTAGGAGACAAATTCTCAGCCTTCTATACAGAGGAGGAACTGAATACCATGAAACTGTGGAACATCTAAGAGAACTTAGAACTTGACAGATTCAGACTTCCCAAATCCAGCCTTGTATGCCAATCAGCATATTGTTATAGGCTATGGCCTGAATTACCTTTAGAGAAACATCAGTGTGTCTAGAAAACATAGTGTATGGTATTAGTTATGAGATATAGCTTTAGAATGTTAAATAAAGGAATGGAAGTAGTTACTATTAAACATGGAAGCAGTATTGTTTTATTAGCTAGCACAGGAGGAATCAAGCCTTGGGAGTTTCATTTCCAGTTGTCAGTCTACCACGTTATTGTGTACAAGTCATAGTTTGTGGTATCCCAATTCCTTCTTGTTTCAACTGGAGTGATGCTCAGCAAGCCACAGAAGTCATCCAGAGGAGAGAGGACTTCCAGAACTATGACAACTGCACCTCAAACAACTGATGGAAGTCTCATCTTTCATAATTACTTGACTAACAAGGAGAATAACAATTTAGGCATGACTTGTTCCATTTGTACTCACTGGTGAAAGGCTGTCATCGTGTTTTCCAGGTTCTCTCCAGCACCTACAAAAATAACAAGAACTAAAGCATGTAACAAACTCTTTTCCTCCCCTCAATCCCAGTGGAAAGAAATAAGAAAATAATGAATTTTAAAAACATACATATTTTAAGGAAATATTTGGAAGAGTGAGTATGAAGCTAGAGTCAGAAATCCCTGTTGCTGATAACCTACTAGGCAGACCCATGAGACAGAACTTTCTCAAGGTAAATCAATTTTTAAAAAAGGAAAAAAAAAAGCCTTATCCTGGATTTGTATCATACTTTGAATATACAAAACCAAGTGTTTGTTTTACCAGAGCTTGGGTACCCTGTTTTTCCTTAAAGGTGCTGTATTTGGCTATGACAATATGCTCCATGGGCATAGCAAGAGGACATACAAAAAGTTTATTCCAGGGTTAGTGGAAGAAGTAATAAGAAAAGTAACTAGAAAGGAAAAAAGCCAATAAAAAACAAGGAAAAAAGGCATCTAAGACTCTCAAGCTGCTATTCCCTAAACACACAACCCAGCTGATTCTCAAAGAGGTGACAACCTCTTTTTTCAGTGCAAAGATACTTCCTGAAAGCACAAATCTGTCAATAAAGATTTATGCTGCTGGCAAGAGGAGGTCTTGTACACAAGCAATGAAACATCAGCTCCAGCTAGGAAAGGAAGAGATAAACAAATGAAATTCTCTCTCAGGTAGCAGGTAAGCTCTGCAGCTCTTAAGCCATCATTCTCTACATAAAAATCTTTGAAAATCAGCCTGGTTAGGGACTGGAAAAGGCTGTGCCCTCTCTCTCCCTCCCTCAGAAATGGGCAATGTCATACACTGAAAAGCAAAACAATACCAGGAAGGTACCTGCACTGATGAAGATATCTATGCAAATTTTAACTACTCTTTGACAGTGATGAGTGACAGACCTTGTAAACAACAATTACAAAAGCTTCTATTAACCTATTAACAAGACCTCACCTGTACATAGTGACCTAAGTCCATCTTTAGTTACTTAATGAAAGCAAAGCAATTCTATGCATGTGCAGCTAGCAATGGCAGATGCTTGTTAACAGGTTAGCTTGCTCTGCTAAATTAAGTCTTTTATCTTGTAAACTAACTTAGAATCATGATGGCAAAATCTTTCTGGTTTAATGTAAACCAATAGAGTAAACAGCAGCTTCTGTGATCACACATTCAACAATATTTTGTGGAATGTGATTGCACAACTTGGAATAGGCTGAGGGACAAAAGTGACCAAGGGGTAGAGGAGAGGATGAGAATCTCACTGTGTATTTCTAACAGATGGGGAATAAACATCACAGGATCTGGATAATTAGTTACAAGGTAACTGCAATAAAAATTGACTTTTAGATAACTTATCAGCTGTGACAATACAGCCCAGATACCCTAAATGGTGAGAGAGGGGAAAAATCCCTGAGTCAATCTTCAATTTGTGAACAAAACAAAAGTATTCTAACATTCCTGGGCAGAAATTCCCCAAACAAAGGTTTTAAGTGATGGCTCTAACAAGTCCCATGTTAGGGAGGTAGGGGTGCCAGGTCAGATCAGTTGATAACAAAATGCCTGACTTGTGTTTTGAGGAAATGAGAAAAAAAAGTTGAGAGATGAGCTGGAAGAGGAATTCTACATCAGCAACGTGGCCTTTACAAACCACACTCAGAAAAGGGAACTATGTAAAGACAGTGATTTGATCTACTAAATCATTTTCTCTCCTTAGAAATGAAAAGGCTGGGCTGGCTGCAGGGCTTGTGACATTGAAGTAAATGCACCTCCAGAGTCATGCAGAAATTCCCCTCCTCAGCATCCTCTAGCATCCTGTGAGCCAAAACAATCACATCTAAACATTCTGATTGCACACTCCAGCTCTGAAAGCACCATCATGGGACAGGAGGGAGTCAGTGCCAACCACTGGCTCAAGGAGGTGACCCTTAGAATTTCTGGTTTTGGGAGGTTTCCCCCCCAGTGCAAGCAGAGCCCACCAGGAAGAATGCTGCAGGAGGTCAAGGGTGGTGGCTGTTCCTCTTTACTCAGCACTGCTGAAATCACATCTGCAGAGACGTGGCCAGTTCTGGACTCCACAGTACAAGACAGACATGGATCTACTGGAAAAAGTCCAGAGAAGGGCTATGAAAATGAAGGGATGAGAGATTCTTGCATACAGTGAGAGGCTCAGGGTGCTAGAATTATTTAGCCTAGAGAAGAGAGGCTTGGGAGGACCTTACCAAGATGTATAAATATTGATGGTACGCAGTCAAGAAAACTGAGCCAAACTCTTCCCAGCAGTGTCCAGGGAAACAAGAAAATGCAAGAGCAACAAACTGAAATACAGGAAATTCAGTTTATAAACACAGGAAAAACCTCCCCTTTTTTATTGCAAGAGTGATCAAACTGTTGAACAGGCTGCCTGGAGAGGTTGTGGAGTCTCCATCCTTGGAGGTATTCAAAACCTAACTGGACAAGACCCTGATCAACCCGCTCTAGTTGCCCCTGCTCTTGTCAGACAAGATGTTCTCCAGAGGTTGTCCCTTCCAACCTCAACTCTCCTGTGACTCTGTAAAAATAATCATGCTACCCTGTCTCACACACCCAGCAATCCAGTCCATGCAGCTGGCATTATCAGAGGACTCTGGCACAGAATATCAAGAGACTTAATTATTAATCTCAGAAATGACCAATCCTAAAATTATGCAGAAGTGAAGAAATAATTGAGGGATGCTTCCACTGCTGAGCTAGAAACTTAAGAAAACTCTTGCATGAAGAAAAAAAGCAAAATCAAAGCATATAGGCTTAAAAAACTCCACATACAAAGCTTCACCTCAGAGAGGAAAAAGCCAAACAAGCTTTATCTTGATCTCCAAAGTTAATAGGAGTAATGCAATAGGAAACCTGACACTTGAGTCTAAAGCTACAGCATGACTAAAGCCTGATGAGAATTTAACTCCCACAGGAATTTAAGTTACAAAGTAAATACTACAGAGAGTAAAGAGCAAGTGATCCTCAGTCTCATCATACCTGATGAGCAAAAAGCTGCTGTTAAGGATTGCACATCTCTACTGTAGGTGTGTTTCACAGTATACACGTGGACACAGACCTGGGACTGCAGACTTTCTTTCCAAATACCTAATGAATAATCCTCCCATTGAGTAAAGCTTTTCCTGTTGTTCTGATGGTGCTTAGTGCAACTGGCCAAACGACTTGCATTCTAGGCTTAGGACTGTGTATCTTCACTTAGGTCATTGCAAAGAAGTGAGAACAAAAGAAGATTAAGGAGATCATACCAAGTTCCAGCAAAGCCATCCAAGTTTTTAACAGCCTGCAAATTAACTAACAAACAGGTAATTATCAAAATAGAGAATCTTTGCTGAATGAAAATACTTACCTACCAGGAAACAACCAATATACACATTCCAAACATGAGGTGCATTTTATGCTATACTTAAGACTATAGCTATAAAGAAACTTAATCTGTTGTATAAACTATATGCAGGAAATGCAAGCAATAAAATATATGAGATCAGCTCTCGCTTTGGTATCTTAGGAATTCAAGGTTGTAGAAGTAGTTAAGGACTATTGGCTAGAGCTCTGATCAAACACTACACAAAGTAGCTCTAGATATAACCTTGAAAACCTTTTAAACTCAGCATCTGACCCATCTCAGAGTTTTCGCAAAAAATATTTACTTGAAAACTGACTCTTTTCATTAATTGAATGGAACAGGAGGGAAAAGCAGAGAACTCATTGTCCTAGATCAGGAAAATAAGATTTACTGTATTTTTTTTTCATGCTAACACTTTGGGAAAGGTAGAAGAAAGCTGAAAAACATCTTTCAGCTATTTTAGATAGAAGCAACCAGCCTGTCCACAAGGCCTTGGCACAAGGTGTATGAAGTGGACAAGACTTAAAATGGGATTGAATTTACCAGGGCACTGAACTGTCTCCAGCAGCAAGGGATGCTAGAAGAGGGTCACAACAAACTGCTTTTCTTCTAAAACCAGAAAGCAAAGCAAACAGGCAGTTAGAGGCAGAAAGGCTGATCTTTTGTACCTCATCTAAGCAAGTCAGCTTCCTCTAGCTGTTCAGTAAGAAGGAAAAAATCAATAAGAATAAAGAGGAAGGAAAAATACACATATATATGTTTTGAGAGGGAAATCATCACAACACACGTAAAACAAGCTGATTTCGGCTGACGCGTTTCGAGTCCGGCGATTAATTCAGCTTTGAAATCAAGCACTGGTCAGCAGGTGGCACCTAAAATTAGGTTGCCGGAGGAGGAAGGTTTAAAGGGAGCCCGCTGCGAGCGACTGGCACCGCGCAGCAGCCTCTCAAAGACCCTCCCGACAGGGCTCTGCCAGCGCCTGTCCGGAGCAAGCCTCACGGAGAGAAGCGTCCCGAGGGAGCGGGAAGAAGGCATCGCCGCCGGGGCAGCCCCTCAGCGCCGGGACCGGGGAGGGCTGCAGCCGGGAGGGAGCGGCGGGAGGGTGGGCGGCCAGAGCCCTCACCCTCCTGAGGGGAAGGCGGGAAATGGCGCCCCCGGGGCCGCGGCGGATAGGGCCTCCCCCACCCCAGCACCCCCTCACTCACCGCCGCGGTGGGAGATGTGCCGGCAGCGGAAACGCTGCCGCTTGGGCCGGTGGAGAAGCCCCGGACACTTGAGGAAAAACGCCGAGGTGAGGACATATCCACCCAGCGTGGAGAGCAGGTACAGCGTCGCCGACATCCTCCTCCTGTCACCGGCTAACCTCTCGCTCCTCGGTCCGGCCTCGCCCGTTCCTTTCCGTCCCGCCCCTCGTCCAGCCCAGCCCGGCCCGGCCCGCAGCCGGCTCCCAGCTAAGCGGCTGCGCTGCGGGAGCCGCTTCCACTGCAGCCGCGCAGCCGCACCGCCTCCCCTCCGCCCCCGGGCCGGGGAGTGCGCAGGCGCGACAGGACCCTCGCCCTTCCCGCCAAGGGCTCGGCCCTGAGGGGAGCTACCCCAGAGCGGGGCGAGCTCCCCTCAGCCGCGGTGGGCCTCTCATCTCACCCCTGTCACGGCTTATACTTTATAAAAGTAGTTAATCACCGCTGCCAGCGATTTCCAATTACACGCTTTTAATTCCCCATTTCGCTTTCCAAGCTGCCTGTAGCACAACCTCTACAGAGACAACTGTTCTCTAGTGCTTTTCATTTTATTGACTGCGCCTGGGAATCGCAAAGTGCTTGGTAAATCTGAATTCATTAAGCCATGTGCAGAGGGAGACAGTGTCTTCTGCTGACAAAGGAAGGTGTCTTCCAGCCCCAGCTGATGGGAAATGTCAGTCATCAGACAGAAACCAGGTCTCATCTCTGCTCATGCAGTATAATTACTGTATTGTAACAAATTGGCAAGCATCTTAATCAAAACCAAATATTCTAGCATACAGGCCACTAACAAGCTTGACCAAAAGTTAGAAGTTTAGTTTCCAAAGAGATCTGTTATTCCAAAATAGGAAATGACGTTGGCCTTTTAATAAAATCTGTGAGTACAAATACAGTAAAATACTTCAATTTGATGTAGGTAAGCAGTTCCTGGCTATAGTGTTAATACACATAAGAACTGCAATGCCTTTTGTTTTCAAAGACAAGATCAAAACCAAACAATTTGGTTTATAAACAATAGCTTGTTTATAAAGAGGAAAGAATTTGCCCCTCCTTGTTTCAATATGACAAAGGAAACATGATTTACATATTCCTAAATATGTATGTAGAAAGATAGAGGGGGGAAAAGCACTATCACCAAACCACCTAAGTAACACAGGCTCAGTATACTGCAATAACCAGCTTTTATTTTTCACATATGAAAACTTGATAAACAGAAAACATACAAATCTCCTGGATTCCCTTCTCTGCTTTGAAACCAGACTGTCTTCCAGTGAAATACAGTGGGTGTCACCAGACTGCAGTGAGAGCTGTTGGGAATCAATAGCCATTATTTGGACTGAAGATAGGCTTTTAAATTAAGATGAATCTACAGAATGATTCTTATTGTGTAATTGCTTTCAGTATTCCTCGGAGAACTTTGTAGCTCATCAGCTGTTGGCTTTCTTTGGGAGGAAAGCAGGGTCCACGTTCTGTCACGTATGCGTAAGGGAATCGAAGCACCCACAGCCCATCAGGTGGAAGGGTTATTTCCTGCTTCTCAGGGTAAAATATTGGACAAGGTGGTGGACCTGGCTGAACCTGAAAGAAAAGGAAATATGAGTAGATAATCAAACATCATTAGAACAAAAACACCCACCAAAAGCAAACTGAATCCAAGGAAGCCTCTTTAACTTTTGCCTAAAAAGCCTTTTCTACAAGCAGGCTCTTAGGTGCTTGAGCACATTGCAGGAAACCACCGTGCCATTATTGTGAGATACCCATAAACTTCCAGTTTTATCACAGTGAAGATGCTGAATTTAAGGCTGCAGATCAGGTCCTACCAAAGAGATCCACAACACAAACACAGGCAGTACTAAACTCTGTGTTAACAGTGCATTTCAACACTGCAGCACAGATAGCCCTGAGCTGTTAGCTCACTCTCCACCAACGTGAAATTTCAAGGATTTCAGCAACATTTAATAGGGCTCTTGGATAATTCAAATGAAAAGATTCAGAAAGTCAGTGACACTACTATACAATGAACACCAATTTTCTACCCTTAGTTTAACACATTAACAAGCACTTTTGTGCACTCAGTAATCCATACAGCAGTAACTAAAGGAAGATACATTTGCTACTATTTTACTACCTTAAAAAGTATGAACGTTTAAATGGAGCTTTTTCTTTTCTTAAATACACATTTGAAAATGGGGCAAAAATCTGCAATTTAAAAAACTCAACACCTTTTCACCTCCTCAATTCAAAGGGTAACTACTACTAATCTCAGCAATGAGTCACTGCTTTTTTCTATGACATTTAAAATGATCAAATTCTTTCGCAGTCATGACTCAGTTGTTCTCTTTTTTAAAAGAAACAATTATAATACAGAATGTTATTCATTCATCTTTGATAAATGAGTTTTAAAAACTTTATACAGAGTATAAATCTGGCATAAGCCAATCAACCTTAAAGAAAACCTCAATTGGTTATATATATTACATTTGGCCTTACTGGTGCTGCCTTAGAGAATATGACTGAAGTTGGTTTGAGTTGGAGAGTTTCCGTTAGCATCCCTCTGGCACCCTTTGCCCATCACCCTTCTGCCTTCTGGTCCTGCACCAACCAACCCTGGCTCTGCAGTTACCAGATTCCCTCTTCTGTTTCTTACCTGAGGTGTTAATGTGATCTGCAGTGGAGCATCAGGAACCACCACAAAGAGTCTCATGAACTGTGCGTAATGCGGCTTGAGTCCTCGTCCCTGAGTCGACGACAGGATGTACAGTGGCATGTCAGAATTGAGGGCTTTGATGGCTGACTCCTTTGGTCCTCCTCCCATCACTTTCATGACCTTATCAGGCCCTGAACACATAAACCTCCTACCACGTGCATCTTCATACTCAAAGCCTACAAAAGCTCGAGCTATGTCATCTCGCCGTCTTCCTCTTCCCATCACAACCGCGCTTCTTTTTCCAGGAACTGCCTTGTTAGGTGCAGGCCAGGAATTGGTATCTAAGTCTCCTTCATCTTCAGTTCTTGTCCTGATGACAATGTCCCAAGGCATTAAATAGTTTGTTCCCGGGATAAAGCCTTGCTGATCTAAGCCTGTGTGGAAGTTATAAGCTTTAGCAGGCCCCAGCTTAACCAGTGACCAACTGGAGAACTTGGGCAAAAGGCCTTTGGGGCAATTTGAATGGAGCATCCCAGGGAGGTACTCGACAGTGGATGCCTGGCGATCTACCAGGCTTGGCCTTTTCTCACTTTTGGAGTCCCCACTCTGCCCATGACTTTCTGTGTTGTCCCCTCCACCCTGGGCATCAGGTGGGTAAGTGCCCAAGCTGCCTGTTGACTGCCCCAGACTGAGGGCTAAGCTCAGGCCTGTGCTCTCTCCCTGAGTCTGAGGTTCTTTTTCTTTAAGCTTCTCTATATCACCCTCCGGAGGGGCAGGAGATGACTCATCCCGAGCAGGGGCTGGATCAGGTGTGCTTGGCTGAAATACAGGAAAGTTGATGTGCTCCAGTTTCCCACAGCACTTTTCTTCCAGCAGCTATTGAGAAAGAAAATGTGGTTAACTTTTCATCTTCCACCACTTGGTTCAGAGTCACAACATTCAAGCAGTTTAATTCAATATCAGAATTCAAGGGTTTTGTGCTACAAAGCAGCAATGGGAATACAGCCTAAAGACAGGATGGATTGAAAACTCACATAACTAAGACACTTGGTGGGTAAACAGATGCTTCTGTGTGCATGCACTGGTGAAGACTGGAACTGCCCATGCTGGTCAGCCCATCAATGTATTTCTGCTCCCAGAAATATCTTCCCCAAGCAACATTTACAAGTTGATGAGGTTAAGGGGAAACTTACTTGCAGTCACTTGAGAACACAGACTTTGTTGATGAAACAGAAGCAAAACTAAGAGACCTAATAGTTACCTGGTAAAAGTCATAATTAGCTGCTTTGATATCAAAGGGGTCATCACGAGGAGCTTGTTTCCTTCCACAGTTACAGGCACCAGTGGAACGAGCCCGGCTGTTGTGGTACAGAATAGGAGGATTTCTGTCTGCTTCTGGCTTCTCCCCTAAAAGCAAAAATCAATCAAACCCTAGATAAATTGCTCACCATCTCTAGAGATTCCTTAATTCCCTTCATCCACTGCTTCCTCCCTGTTACATACATATGCACAATTATTTGCCAGCAGTGCCAGTTTGTCAAGCAGCTCCTCCCCTTGCCACTTTTAATACAAAATTCCAGTGTAGGTATATCACACCAAGTTGAATCTTTGTTTTTAGTTCTTCCTAAAGGGCATAAATAGTTCTTCTGCCTGCAATAAAGGTCTATCAGTCAGTTTCTATTCCTTGATTGACATCAATCAAGATATTTAAACAAGAGGAGGGGAAGAGCACTTACACTTCCTAGAGAAATCTATTCTCTTACACATCTTCTGTTAAAAGGCCTTCAGTATAATGCTTCTAATTAGCAAGATGGAATCAGAGTTACTACTAAAATCAAGAAGTTACTACTAACAGTGGACTTGCTCCTCACCATTACTCACCCCAAAGGAAATGGGCACAACAGCTCTGCTAGAATTAGTCTCACTGTACAAAGATGACACTTTAAAGCTGCCAGACTTCCATCAACACACAAAAGCTGCTCTTTTCAGCCTAAGACATTTAAAGCAGACACACCAAACTAAAACCATAAAACCCCAATTACAAGTGAGCTTCTTTACCTGCTTTTGGGAGCAGATGAAACTTATGCACGCAGTGCTGGTCAGTTAAACTCCGCTCTTCACAGAGCTGATGCCCATTGCTCCAGAACTTGTAGCAGTCCTCATTCAGCTGCATGGCATACTTGTGGAAGGCTGGGCCTCGGGCGTGCTGGCTGTACACACGCAAGGCCTGTGCCAGCTGGTTCTTATGGACAGTCATGGTGTAATTGTGGGGCAGGTTGGACTGGTAGGCACTGTGGGCCATAGGGAGAGCTTTCTGGCAACGGTTTTCTGAGAACTTGGTGTCTATATCTAAATAGCCTTCCAAGACTTTGATGCTGCCCATGATTTTTGAGCTCAGTTCCCCAGTGAGAGAGGTTGGGTCATCATCTTTGCCTTCAATGGTCACTTCATACAGTTTTAAAGCTGCAGCAACCCATTTCTGGTAGGTTGGGAGCTCAAAGTGAGAGGGCTGGGGGTTCCTCCCCACGCTGTCATCGAAGCCCTTCTTGCTGAGCACCAGCTCCACATGCTGCCACAGGAATTCCTTGAGAGTGCAGTCCACAAGCTGCCCAGAGGAGCTGGAGCTGCTATTACTGCTCTCTGCATGGAAGGACAGCTGCTGCCTGCCATGCCGCATCATCTGATACCTCCTGGGTCCCGACAAGGTGGGAGCCAGCAGCGAGTCAGTCTCTCTCATGGTGCAGTTGCTCCTGAGTTGGTCAAGAAGCATGGCCACTGGATCATCTCCATCCCCACCAGCTACAATGTACACGAAAGCCTGGTTAGCAGGCACAGTGAACAGGCAGTTGATGCTCTGGTTGGTTAACACCCTGCTCTTGCGGAAGATGCGGTAGATCTGATCCTCCAGGGCATGTTGCAGCCTCCTCTTGGGGGAGTGCTTCTTGGGGGGTGGCTTATCTAGGTGACTGCAGGGGTCCTGGCCCCTGCTTGGGAGGGGATCCACCTTCAGGGCTCCATTGAGCTGGAAGAGGAAGAGGAGGCGTGGAGGGCATGGCCGGCAGTTGAGCTTCCACTCCTTGCCGACGGGACAGTCTTTGATAGCAGCCTTGAGGGACGGCAGGACCTTCTGCCGCAGCCCATCCAGTGCCCTGAAGACTCGGTCGTAGGTGATGTCGAAGGAGCAGGTGGGATGCACCAGCAGCAGGATGTGGCAGACAGAGAAAAGGTAGAGAAGGCTCAGGCAGTGCAGTTTCTCCTGATGCTTCCAGAACTCGTGGGCCTCGGCGTGAGGCAGCGGGGCTGGGCCGCCAGAGGGGTGGCCGGTCCCATTTTCCCTGCTCTCGGCCCTCGCCAGGTCCCCGCAGGCCCGCAGCAGCTGCGGCGTGTCGCAGATGGAGGTGAGCACCAGGTAGAGCACTCGGCTCTCCTGGCAGTAGTAGGCCTGCAGCTGGTTGTAGTCCTTAGTCACTGGCTCTCCCTCCTGCCCCGGCTCGCCGTCCGTCAGCTCGGGCTCCTCCTGCCCGAAGAGGGGGAAGACCTGCCGGTCGCACACGGTGCTCACCAGAGCCTCCTTCTCCGAGCACAGCTGCAGCGCCGTCTTCCCGAAGATACCCACCACGCACACCTCCTCATCGCCACTGGCCGCCGTGTTCCCACCCTCGGCGGCAGCTGTGGCGGTCAGCAGCAGCTCGCGCAGGCTAACGGGACCCACAGCCGCCGCCCCTGGGGGCATCCCTACCGGCAGCGGCATGGCGCAGCTCCCCTCCGTGCCCGCCCGGAAGCGATGCCTCTGCCCCCGCACATGCGCAGTCCCGCCCCGGGAGGCGGTTTGGGGGGAACGGGGCGGAGACAACGGCTCCGGTCTCGGTGCCGGTGGGCCGTACCGGTTCGAGTGCGGCCGGTGCCCGGCTGGAAATGAGGAGTGCGCAGACACAGCGAGAGCGAGCGGGGCTGCGGCAGAGGCAGCACGGTGAGGGCTTGCAATAAACCGAGAGCAAGGAGACAGTGGAGAAGCTGAGTATTGGGCAGCACGTCAGAGAATCAGGGAATGATGGTTTGGGTGGGAAGGGACCTTTAAAGGTCATCTGGTCCAACCCCCCTGCGGTGGGCAAGGACATCTTCAACTAGATCAGGTTGCTCACAACTCCCAAAAAATCTGACCTGAAATAGTTTCAGGGATGGGACACCTATCACCTCTCTGGGCAACCTGAGCCAATGTCTCACCACCCTCAACAAAAACTTCTTCCTTCTACCTAGTCTAAATCTACTTCTTTTCGTTTAAAACCATTACCACTTGTCCTTTCACACTAGGCCCTGATGAAAAGTCTGTCCTCATCTTTCTTATAGGTTCCTTTAAGTACTGAAAAGCTACAAGGTCACCCTGGAGCCTTCTCCAGGTGGAACAACCCCAGCACACTCACCCTCTCCACACAGCAAAGGGGATTCAGGCCTCACCCATCAATCATGGGGATCTCCTGTCTCCAAACAGCTCAGGTTTTTAGTTCTGCAGAGCTGTAATTCCCCCCAAAGGCACGATGCAGGCCCCAGGGTAGTGCTCCAACAGTTGATGTCATGCCATGCCATGCCATGAGAACTCACAATCCACAGTTACCTCTCTGGAAAGCAGCTCCAGTGATGGGTGCTTGTCTCTACCAGAGGCTGCAGGAGGGAGACATCACCTGTCCACTACTGTAGCTCATGGTGAGCTTGACTTTAAAGGAGGTTTTCAGCTACTTGTCTTTAAGCACTGTAGTCTTTTAACACAAGAGGTGATCTGACACCAGCCCAAAGCAACACACACTGGAATTGCTTCATACATCCATACCTATACAACTGAATGGTTTGGGGAAACTTGCAGCCTTCCACTTTAATAACATTAAACTGCTGCTTGTCTTTGAACCTTTAGAATTACCATCAAGATCTTTTTGTTATTTAAAAAAAAAGTAAAACCAATACTGAATTTTAGCAAGTACATACATATTTATATTACAAGCAGCACCAGCACTGGGAATACATTAGTCCTTGCTTCAGCAGCAGCCAGGTAGTAACAGACTTGGAAAAAAACCATGACATTTCCCATTAACAGAGAAAATGCAACCAGATTGAGACATATTAGATGCTGCCTTCAAAAAGCAGAATTCTGCTAATAGGATTTCATAATGCCCTGTTGTGGTATGCACCAGTTTGACTTACAAACACACGTGCCTGAGTGAGATAAAAATGGGATTCAAGTGGCTTCCTGACCACAAGTGTAAAACACATTGTTCCATAAACCTACTTTTGTTCCTCAAAGCTGCTTGCAGCACTGATCTGGGCAGGAGAGGGACTTTTTGGGTGAGCCATCTGCCAAAAGAAGAAAAGGGTCACATCTTAATGCTCATGACGACTGAGACAAAATATAATGTAATTCTTAACTGACACAATAAAAGACATAACAAATGCTTAAAATAGAGATTATTAACCCTCAGATTTTGTTCTTCTGCAAACTGGAACTATGAAGTTAGAGTTGGAACTGGGGTAGTAGAACGGCCAGCAAAACCCCTATTTTTGCTCTTACTTTTTTTCCTGCTCTTCTTATTATCAAATAATTCCCTGAAAGATAGGCAATGGCACTTCCATTCTGCAGTTTCCTAACTATTAAAATGGGATTCAGTAAAACAAGCAACCTTATTTGGAGATACTTAGGGCTTTTGGATGAGAATTATGGAAACTGTAACTTATGTAATATATACCAGTGGTGCTGCACTGGAGGGAAAAAAAATCATGATGAAATTCTCTGGGTTTTAAAGCCAGTTTATAGGTGCCAAAAGAGAGACATCACAACTTGCCTGAAACTTGCGCCGCAGTGCATGTGTCATTATTGGTGTCAACCCAGACCCACACTCAATGTTTTCTTTATTATTTAGTGGAGTGCCACCAGGACTTCTGAACAGATTGGGAACAAAAGGAATTAGGATTAGTTCTTTGGGTTTTTTTGAGGCAAACCACACCAAGAGAATAGGAAGCAACTTACCTTTGTATATTGACTTTCTTCAGATGTTTCCGAAGATCTAAGTGATTTTTAGGAGGGGTACTGAAAGAACAAACCAAATTGAGAAAATGAACTGTTTTCCACTCTGTAAATGATGATAATCACTGTTTAGAACTGCAAAATCTAATATCAAAGAAAGGAAGAAGGCATCTTACATTAAGGAGTTTGTAACATGAGCTGATGGCTTGGATTTAGGCCTCAGACTAACACTCTGTAAATCTGAGACTGTAATTAATGCCCTTTGTGTCTTCCCTGGTGATTCTGCCTAAAGGGAGAAAAGAAATGTTACCACATAGAACAAAGAATTTGTTAACACAAATAAAGCTCTAGAAGGTCTGACTGACCTTAAATCTGTTTAATATTTCACTCTGAAAGATTTCTGTTCTTTATGGCTTTGATGCTTTTGTGAGTCATTAAGATTTGAACATACCTTAGATAAAAATAATTTATTAACAGCCCCCCCACGTTTGCAAACAAGATTTCAGGTGGGCAAAAGCAAGCCCCAAATCTGTTGCTAACACACAGACATAAAGGTATAGGAAAACTACATGTTTTCTTTCAAATTAGAACTGTCCTGCATGCCAGCTGAGACTGGAGTTAAGACACTGAATTCCTTCACTTTGAATGCCCAGGTGCAGAATTGGAAGGATTACTTAAAGCTGGTCACTGGGTTTTGGGAAAAGAAGACTTAATTTATTGAAAATATTCTAGGAGGGGCTAAGCCAAGCACTGCAGGCAATACATCAGCTCCAGTGTGGAGTTTGCCTCAATCCATCATCATCCATTTAGCCATGTGTCCTCCAGCTTACCTTATGCATTCTCAGGTTGCTGTCTGTCTTCTTCAGTTTCACATTCAGGAGGTCTTTGAGAGTGATCTGCACTGGCCCATCTTTCTTCAGTGATGGTGCCTGGAAAACAAAGGTAGTTAGAAGGGAAATCAGGATGAGCAAGTGACAAAGACATACATTCCTGATGAAGCCAGGTCCAAAGAACCCAGCTGTGAGAGGAGAAATAGAGGAAGCTTCTCAGTCCCTACCAGCAGTGCTTTAGAGCCATTGCCTGGTTTGAGGAGGAGAGGTGCTGCAGGCAGTTTCGGTGGGGGCAGTGGTGGTGGTGGAGGAGGAGGAGGAGGAGGTGGTGGAGGGGGTGCAGATACAGACTGTCTCTGTACTGTGGAAGGCTCTGCTGATGGTCCCATCTGCATTTGTAGAGGAGCACCCAGAACTGGTTTGTTACACCTTTGACAAAGAGAATTTTCTGAAGAGAAGGCTGCAGCTCCATTCATCTGAAAACAATATCAATAAGTTAGAGAATATTAAATCCACTAGCAGAATTTTAGAGGGTCTGGCTTCAGTTGATCCAGAAAGAGATCAAAAGCCTCTTACAAGGTTTGCTCACCAGCAAACCAGTTCCCTCTAGCTGTGAAGCAACCATAGTTCAGTAATGCTGAATGTGAAGAAGAGGTGAAACTGCCCAATGAGAAGCTCAGTTTGTCAGTTTTCAGTTTGTCTGCACTGACCACAGCTCCTTGCATGCTTACACAAGAAACATTACCCTGTTTTAATGGGACTGAGACTGACCTGGAGTGTTCCTTGTAGTCTGGAAAATTCAGCTTCTAACTTTTCCAGCTGCTCTCTGAATGTATTTAGTTCTTTTAAGTAGATTTGTGATGGAAATATGGTGTCTTTAACCACCTTAAAACTCTAAGCATAAAAAGAATACAGATAAGTGTTTTTACTAAGTTGTATTTCCAGAGGCAGAGCTACAATTACTCATGAAAGCAAGGTCAATGAAAAGGCACAACGTGAAGATACTGAATTTCACCCAGTAGTCCCTTGGAAGGAAGCCAAAGAGTGACTTGCTCCGAAAGGCTTTAAATTCACCTAGGACTTCTAAAGTATAATTCATATTTAACTAGAAAAGCTCATACAACCCTTTCTGCTATGAAAGAAATACTTCACACTGTCACTGCAAATCCTCCTGATATTCCAATAGACTACAACTGCATGTATGCATTTAATGTCCATAGTTGCTTTGCTACTGCTCACATTTATCCCTTCAACAGCAAACACTAAATGTACTTTAGAGGTTTCAACATAGCTTAGTTCTCAGGTCTGACTGTGTATTCAGCATCTGAGTGCTAGGAACAACCTCATGCATTGGCAAAAGCAGAGAAGCAGAAAATTTACCTGAGCAACCGTGTTCTGGCACCAACAATACAGAAATGATGCTGTTGTTGTAAAGGGTTTTACCACACTTTTTACACTGGGCAAGGCTAATGACCAGAGTGACAAGAGATGGCTTGGGACAGATGATGTGTTCAGAGGAAAATCACCTGCTGACCTAGGACACAACATTTCAGAATGAGGTCATAATTATATTTATCATGTCAAGACTTTAAGAAAGTTATCTGTAACCAATCATCCGGAAATTACAAGTACTAGCAACACCAAGTGACAACTGAATAAACATGAGCACAGAGCCCAGGATAAACCAAGATACACTTTGATAAGGAGGTAAAAAAAACCCAACCATATTTGCAGTATGATTTTATCTCAATTGCTTTTACTACACATTAAAGTTAACAACAGCTGGAGTACCAGAAGATATATAAGATGAAACAATTCCACAGCATCCACACTGTGATGCAGATCATAGAACCATAGAATCATTTGGGTTGGAAGGGACCTCTGTGGAGGTCGTCTAGTCCAACCCCCCTGCAGTGGCCAGGGACATCCCCAACTAGATCAGGTTGCCCAGAGCCTTGTCAAGCCTCACCTGCAATGGCTCCAGGGATGAGGCCTCAACCACCTCCCTGGGCAACCTGTTCCAGTATTCCACCACCCTCATGGTGAGGGACTTTTTCCTAATATTGGATAGGTCCCAAAAAACTGTTACCTCAGTTCCATGAACCACTGGGAGCAAACAGTGGACCCAGAAGCTGAGTTATAAGGAAAAGTTGCTACTGAGCCTCTTACCCTTGAGAAGGACCTGAGCCCTGGGGATTTGCAGCACCTCCTTTTTTCCCCAGTGGAAATTTTGCTCGGGTTCTCCGCTTTCGTCTGCGTTTCTTATACTTTGCCATTGCTGTTAAAAAAATACATTTAAAATTAAGGTGTAGGAATTTCATGTGGGGAAGAGAAATATCACCATGTGTCACCATGTATGTAGGGAAGAGAATGGACTGTATCTCAACTATCCTGTCAGAAGCTATCCACAGTTGTCTTGCTAGAAGCTTCATATACAACTGATAAAAAGATCCATATCCTTAAGTTCCACGGAATGTGTTTGTACACGAGAGAACAACGTAAATGTACCATTTTATATAGGCTTCTGGGGACAGTTTGTCCTGAAGTAAAAAATGTTGTACTTCGGGAAAATTATGTTTTTGGGGCAGGTAGGCAAAAACCACGCAGAAATCACACAAGCAGGGGCCTGGACTGCCCTGCTCAGCCATTACCTGACCCCTCAGCGAGACCCTCGCTCCCTTCCTGCTCCAGCATGGGTTAGCTCTGCTCTCCGGGGAGCCCACACCGGGAAGAGAGAAGCTCCTCAAAGACATCTGCCCCATCTGGGACGGGATGGGGGCGGTGAGGGGGTGTCAGGGGTGACCGCGGACTCGGGGCCCACCTCGCTTCCCCCCTCTCTGAGCCCCCTCAGCTTCAACTCACCTCCCGCCCGGCGTAGCCGATTCAAACCGCTCCTCGCGCCGCGCGCAGCCAATGGGAGAGCAGCTCTCTTCCGTCTCCGCCCCCCCGGCCCGCGCTAACCGCCCGCTGACTGGCTCTCGAAAGGACGCGGGCCTGAGCATGACGGGAGCAGTCCTAGCGCTGCCCCGCCCCGTCCTGCGGCGCGCTGAGGAGATACTCCTCGCCATTGGATAAAGGCTGTTCAGCCCCGCCAATCAGCTGTGGGACACTACTTGGCTGGGAAAGGCCAATGGGGTTGAAAGGCGGGGGACAGCTGGACCGCCGGAGAAGACCGAGGGAGGTGATCGGCACACCTCAACCCGACAGAGCCGAGCCGCGGCTAATCCACCTCTCCACTTCCCGCCAATTGCAGCGCTGTTCTCCTTACTCTAGCCAATCGCCGCTACATTCCACTCTCGACCAATAGCGGCTCGTGGCGCTCCCCACCTAGCCAATTACTGGCTGCAGCTTTTCTACCAGCCAATGGGTTCCCTTCTACCTCGGAGAGGGTTTACATTCCTTCCTACCCAATGGCGAGCGCCTTCTGTCAGCGGCGGACCAATGGGAGACGAGCGGCGAGTGACAGCTGCCCAATGGGGACCACCGACTCTCCCACCCTGAGGAGCGGGGGGTGGATATCTCCCCGCCGCCGCCTGAGGAATGTCAACTATTCAACATGGAGACGGCGGTTACCAGGCTGGAGACCATGGTGAGTGCGGGCGGCGGCTGGGCTGAGGGAAGGGCCGGGCTGGGGGCCGGCGACGGCGGCAGGAGCGCCTCGGAGGGCACAGGGCTGAGGGTACCGGAAGGTTACAAGCGCTTGAGGGAAGGGAAAAGGGAGCGCGGGCGCGGCTAGGGGCGTGAGGAGAAGAGCGGCCGTTCTCCCTTCGCGCCCCCAGCCGCGCCCACGCCCCATCCGGGCCCTGAGCGGAGCCCGCGCGGCAATCCGCCGCCTGACCGCCCTCCGGGTAACGGCGAGTTGGGCCGGTCCGGTCCGTTCTGCTCCCACCTCGAGGGGGGCGGGGCTGGATGGTGCCGCTCCGTTCCCCCCCGCTCGGCGCGGGGGCAGGGCTCGGCAGTTTCCCTCTCACCTGAAGGGGGGGCGAGGGGTGGGTTCCGCGCAGTGCTAGGCACGGTTATTGCTCTCTGTGAAGGGGCAAAGGGAACCGGTGAGGGGCGCGGCTGGACCGGTCCGGTCCGTTCGCTGTGCGATGGGGAGGGGTGGGGGGGGACGGCGTAGAGCTAGAGCGCTCTCGGACTAGTCCATTTTCTCTCAGCGAGGGTGGAGCCCTCACCTGGGCTGGACTATTTTCTCTACGGGGGTGACCGAGGAGGAGAAGCCGGTTGGGCTCTTTCATTCTCGCCAGTAACGGGGTGGGGGAAAGAAGCGGGATATGCGGCGGGATGGCTTCCCGCCGCGCCTCGCACTCCATTTCTGAGGCCCCGTGGGGCTGGCGGCGGGAGAGAAGTCAGGCAGCTTCCCGCCCTCTGTCCCCCATGGCCTCACCGCGGGTGGGCGCTGCGGGGTCAGGCCGCGACCCTCGGCCCGGCCACACAGCCACCTCCCCAGCGACCCTCCTCCCCGCCCTCCGGCGCCTCCGGAGGAGCTCTCCCGCCCGTTCCGCCCATCTTTCTTCGCGGGGTCTCGGCTGCAGCCAGTCCCGAGCAGAGGGTGGCTTTGCCTTTAGCCATTCAAGTTCGCCTAGTTCTTCACCGCGGTGAACTTCGTTTCAGCACGCTCTGAGCCAGCCCCTGAGGGCACGACCGAGCTACCTTATGTAATAAGCTCTCTTCTGCCTGCCCCGCTCGCGGAAAAGCATAAAAGAAAGGCAAAACCCCCCAGCTATGCTCTGCTTTCACATACTGAGAGGCACTGGAAAAGTGTCGTTTTAAACAGCCAAGTTCCCTGTGGCATCCTTTAAATCTTGTCCTTCGTTTTGGGTTCTTTTTAATGTCTCTTTTTTTAAAGTTAAAATGCTTTGGGAGTATTTTATGCATCCAAATGCTTACTAGATAACATAATCTCCTTTTTTAAATCTTCACATAAATTAAAATGCTCTTATTGACCTACATCTCCAAAATATGCTCCTTTGGTTTTGGCTTGGAAGCTTCCAGAAGTTTTTTATGTCATGTTAATTGTCCTAGCAGCAGTGTTTAGAGACCTTAATTGATAAACCACAAGTGTCCTCATGGACAAAAAAAAATCTTTTAGTTAATTAATCTATATATCTTTGGGTTTTTTGTCTTCTCTGGCAATCTTGGTTTCAAGTTCTCATTAAGAAATAAGTAAAGATGAGTTTAATAGTCTCCTAGGTCTTATCTGTACACGATAACATCACCAAAATGGAATACTCAAGAGAAATTAAGAGGCACACTGGGAGAACATAGTGGGGAATATTGTATATCCACATTATTCCTTAACCTAATGAGACTTCAACACACAGTATTGGTGTGCTGCTTAGTCCTCAGGTTTTAAACATGTTTAGTTTACTTTTGCTTTATTGCTGCTTCAGTCACTTTTCTCCAGCACCAGCATAATGTGTCCCTTAAAGCATTAGGAACAGTTTGTTGTCTGAAAAGAAGCAACTGGCTGGAAGTTGTCTAAATGTGAGCTTGTTCTGCTGACATGCCTTTATTTCCTCACTGAGTGACCTGTATGTCATTGTGCTGGTGAGATGCTCCTGAGTGAGTATTTTAAGCTATTAATACTATTTCTGTTAAGAAATAAAAAGGAGCAATTTGAATAAATACCTACATTTGTTGAAAAATCAGAGAATTCAAGCTATCCTACCCAATTCTTAGGTTTACTGCACTTTAAAAACACAGTGGTGTGTTTTGGGTTGTTCTTTCTCTGGAGAAACCATGCTTTTGAGGAGGTGGGGTAAGTTTTCCTCTCCTTCAGCTGCTGAACTGCTCTCATCATGCTATATACTTAGAGTGATAACTATAATATAGAGTATTTTAACTCGGTGACATCCTACATTCTTTTCAGAGCTCTGAACTGCTTCTAATTTCAGGTTCAAAACTCAACCTTGCCCCCAGTGGAAGCTTGATCTCTTCATATCTGTTGTTAGTGTTACTATTTTTCTTTTGGTAAAGCCTGGTTTAGAACTAATGCTTCACAAATCTGTTTAGAGATACCTAGGTGAGAGGTGTAATATTTATTTAATGAATGCTATGTGTTTTATTCGAAGTCTTACTTTCAAGTGATTCTCATTTTAGGAGATGTAAATAGTCAGAGATGTATTTTGCCCCCTTAGAGCTAACAGAGGCTTTTATATATGGTAGTGGTAATGAGACACTGTCTTATGATCTACTTTATGAGTAGAGCAAAATGATCATTGCACAAACAATGTATGGGTGAGGAACTTGTTCAGGTCAATTATCTGTACAGATGGTGCCTAACAACTTTGAGATTATAGCTTGGTCTCTCACCCTGTTCTAATTACCCCAAACTAATTGAAACTGAATTGATTTTTATGTCATCCTGTTAATCTTACATTTTTCTCTTTGATTCTTTTGTTAGTTTCTTCTAGCAGAAGGTGGAAGTTGCTATGCCTGACTGCCTTCTCCCATTCATACTGCTGGGTGGCACAAAGCAGTTGCATCCTCATCTGTAGGATTTTCTGGGGGGTTGTGTGGATTTTTTTGTTTTGTGTTTATGGGGTTTTGGTTTTGGGGTTTGTGGGTTTGGGTTTTAAGAATGTTTTCTTAAATACACTTCAAACAGTTTCACTTATTAATTTCCTATCTCCAAACCTCATTCCAAAGTGCAATATTTCACTGTGTCATTGTTTAAGTTAACTGGAATATGTACATTGGCTACTGTCTCTCCCAAATCACAGCTTTATATCTCTTCCCTCTGCTTATTGTTTCTTCTGCCTGGATTTCCTGTGAAGTCAGCTCTCTCCACAGAAGTGTGATAGAATAACACTTCTTATTTCCCCAGAGGATTTGTCATGCATTTCATGGAAAGCTTCATTGCAGTCTCATGGAACCAGGGATAAACTAATTTGTAGAAGCTTACAAAGAACAATGTGTGTGAAAATATCAGCTAATCAATGGTGATTTGAGACTACTGCCTAAACTACAGTACAAGAAGAGCTCAATGGGCCATAACTTCTACAATATGAGATTCATTATGCAGAAGATTGTAAAGCTGACTTATTAACAGTTTAAATAAGAATGCTGGGTGCTGTATTTTAGGACTTGGGCACTATGATTGTGCTGCACAAGTGTCCATTGAAGCCAGTTGGGACTGGAGATCCTTTCAACAGCTTCAACAGACACGGAGTCAGGCCTCTAATCAAAATACAGTACATGGTAGTTGCTGGTGATCAAAATGTTCTTCTGTACAACAACCATTTCATTAACCTTCACCCCCTCAGCTAGTGCATGTCAGCAGTCTGCACTGAGAGCAGCTTTGTGGACATCCATTTAATAGAATCTGATAACAAATGGATAATCTGTCAGATGAGCTGAGAGTGCTAAATTCAGAGCAGTTTAGTTCATGTCTGTTACCTTGTGTTTTGGTATGCTGGACCTCCTTTTTAATGAGTGGTGTCTGTCCAGTGCCCTTTTTATGTTGTACTACTAGTGATCACACACAAAAAGCAGTGCAATGTTAAAAGGGCATTGGCCAGCAATACTATCTACATTACCCATTCTTCTTCTTACGGTTCTAGTCACAGCTCAAGTCACTATTGTGTGTCTGAGACCAGAAAGGTGATTGAAAAACAACTGTACAATGGGATTGCCACTAACTGATTTGTTTTTATTCTCACTGTCTTCTACTTATTTGCCAAAGAGAAGCTAACTGGTCTTTTAATGACAAATACCATCAGCTCAGGATGTGTGTTTCCTTAGTGCCCTACAAAGATGAAGAGATACTGCATAGTATTCTTATTTTCTGCAGCACGTCCTAGAGAAATGTGGCAGGTGTGGAGTTGACTCAGGTTTTTTGCTTTGTGTGCACCAGCAATCATCCATCTCTTCATTCCTCTCTTAGCTTTTTGGTGTTAGGAATTGTAGCACCTTCAAACCCTAGGAGTTCTCAGACTTTTTGATATGAAGCTACTCTTTTTATTAGATAGAGATTCATGAAATACATCCCCACTTTGATGGAGCTCTAACACTCAGGTGGTAGCCCCAGTGGTACATCCACAAAACTGGGAGATGTGTGTGCATTTAAGTGCATTTTAAAGTGAGTCAACATCTGCCAATGAGAAGAATAAACCCTGGTGTCCAGGAATTGTTCCCTATAATGCAGTTTAAGAACATCTAACAGCAGTTCAGAATCTTTGCTTGCTATGAGGCAAATCTAAGAAATGAAGGCATTTGGGAATGTAGTTTCTAAAAGGCACCAGGCTGTTTGGAAGTGTAGTACTGAAATATCTGTTGAGCATTTTGTTGGGTGTTTTCCTCCTTTTTTTCCCCCCCCTCTTGGTCAGTGGAATGACAGGAATGATGAATAATAATAATAATGATTCAAATAAGTGAGTTGTTGTGTGTCTCTAGCAGGACTTGGTGAACACTAACCTTACCCAGCTCTCCATGAGCCCCAGAAACCACTACCTGACTCGACCTACTTTTTCTGATACACATTTTGAGTGCCTCAATTACTGACACAGAATTCTTGCTGCTAACAAATGCTCTGACTTTATTGCACTACTGTACTGTACAGCTAGCAGTGCAATAGTATTGTCAAAGCATCTGAAAGCAGAGCAGGCAGCAGTGGCTTCAGTCGTGCCTCTCAGTTTCTGTCACTTCTCAGCCTGTGAGTAAATGACAAATGTATATTTCAACTGCATTTTCTATGGGATTCTTGTATGTATAATACTCATCATACCAATGGTGCTAAGCTGTAATGTTGAGACGTTTGCAGGGATATGTTTCTTAGAATGCAGCAAGAAATAAATGCTTATAAAATAAAGGAAAAATGGGCTGTAATGGAGGAATGTGTGGCAGTGCTTCTAAACGTGCTTGGAAATTGCTGGTAATAAATTCTTTCTTTTACAGTTAGCATACTTCCAGGAGAAAGCAGTGATACTGAACTGTGTTAATATTTTCATAAAGCACAAATCTTACACTTGTAGCCACAGGGTAGATAAGCATTCAGCTTCACATTCAATTTTTAATGGCTTGAATCCTAGCAGTAGCATGGTGTCAGTGGCTTGCTGCTGTTCTGTAAATCAGTATTTCAGGTACAGAGCTTCATGGGTGATTTTAAAAGCCACCCATCTTCACTGTCTGCTTTTCCAAGAATTAATAATCAGATGCAGAAGCTGGAGAAAAGCAAAAAAATTCTCTTTTTGGGGTGCCTGCCTCTAGAACTGAAAACCTAAACATGTTTGCTGGTAGTTGAGAATAGAAATGATTGAGCAGTTAGACAAAAATCCCTCATGAACTCTTTAAAAACACCTAGGATAATAGAAAGTACTTTATTTTCCCATTTTTTCATGGCTGGTTTCTGGGCTAGGTGTAGGAAGGCATTTTGTTAAGTTATGGAAGAAAGAAGTGAAAGTTTTCCCTTGGATTGATTAGCTGCTCAAGGACTTCACTTGATTTGTTTTCCTTTTTTTTAAGCTATTATTTGACCATTTGCTCAAGTTGTGTTTAAAAAAAAGTTGTAATTATTACTTCGGGATTATCTCAATCTAAACAGTGAAAACCACACTGAGTTGAGTAAATGATCAGCATTTTTAACTTGCTTTCCTCATAGTCTCTTTTGTCACTGTAAAATCCTGAAATCATTATGTTAAGAAGTTAATGAGTTGTTTGTGAACTGGAAAACCTGTCTGTCTTTAAAGCAGAAGTCCTTAATAGCTATGAAAATTGCAGCCAAAATTAAGTAATAGTGCTATCAGCAGACTGTTTTACAAGGCAATTAGGTAATTCTCTGGTGCCTTATTTATCCCAAGGAAAGAAATGTGATGTCATCAATTTTATTATCTATTTGTGAGTTTGGTTTATTGGGCAATAATTAAATGTATTGTGGGTATTAGAACCATCTGAGTGAGTGCATTCTTAATATAATTAATAATAGAATCTCTGTTGAGATGCTTGGGTCCTGAACACTGTGTTAAGTAACTGAGAATGGCAGTTGTGCTAACAGAACTTTTAATGCTGGAAAAGAAAAACAAATAGCCCAGAAAAAGCTCTAGAAATTGATGGAAAATGTGTCTCAGGAGACAATAAATCAAACATCTGCCTCCAGTGCAGATCAGTTTAAACAAGATGCTTGTTCTTTTCTATTGCTATAACTCAGCTCTTTGGTGTACTGCTTGCAAACTTCATCTGGAGAGGTTTGGCATTGCAAGGGCATATAACACAGGAAGAGATGGAAGTGTTTCCATGCGTTTTGGGGAGCTGCATGAAAAAGGAGCTAATGGCCAGATGTAAAGAGAATATTTGGGTAGTTTGGGTTAAAATTAATGCCTGTGTGTGTGTAAACACACCTAAGTCTTGCATGTGAGAGGGAAATGGTTAAGTCTGAAAGTTTATTGCTTTGTATTTTTCAGGGTAGAAGTGTGGCAGCAAAGTTGGCAAACATTAGCTAATGGAATAGGTTGGAGGAATAGAAACTTACATGTGGGGTACAAAAGCTTTTAAAACAGAGGCATCTGGCTTCTGCTTTCCTGAAACACAGGAAACACAAGTGGTTGGGGTTTGTCTGCAGTTTTTGGTTTTTAACTATGCTGTGGCTGACCTTCAATATTTTAGTTCCAGAAGGCAGAATCTGATCTGGATTATATTCAACACAGACTGGAGTATGAAATAAGGAAAAGTCTTCCTGATGATACAGCAGCAGAGGTAGGATTTTCAGTTGAAATGAATCAATTTTATTGCATTTTGCATGAAGATGGCAATAAATGGGTGATCTTCTTTAATCCTAAAATATATGTGGCTGTTCTATCTAGTTGTTAGGTTTTTATTATTATGATGATAAAGTTTTTCTTGCATTGCTTATGAAAATAACTGGCCTAGTGTGAATTCAGTGCAGAAGCCAAAAAAACTTCCTTTATTTCTTGGTTTAGTGAAGTTCTCCCATGTTCTGCTTTGAGAAATGAGTAGGAGTTATCCCCTACATTTAAGGAACAGATTCCAATCTGAGCTAAAATGCATCCTTGCTCCAAGATAAACTTGCTAATAAGCAATAACTAAATTCAGATTTAGGGGAGAGATGGAACAAAGAGGAAAATAATAACTAGAATAATGTAAAGGATTTTATAACTAAGTCCTTGTCTCATGTATATTGTAACATATAGAAAATAATCTTTTTAGTTAGAAGTCTCTAACTTAGTCTAACTCAGAAAAGCTGTTAAAATTCACCACCAGAGTAAGCTGATGCTCCTGTATTTGTTGTGGAACCATAGAGTGGTGCTTTTGATTAACACTATCATTTTTGCTTATGAAAAATAAAATGTATAGATTAAAGAGCTGCTCACAGGGTCATTTCATGCCTACACTTTTAATTGGAATGTGGCTACATTAATCTTCTTAAGTAGTGTCAATGTACTTTTAATTTCTACCTAGGAGAATCCAATTGCTCTCGTGGAAGAACTGGCAGCAATGAAAGCTCGTTACAAAATATTATGTATGAAGATGGAGAAAATTTCCCTAGAGCAGAGAGAATCCATGCAGGCTATCCGTGCTGCTCTGGAGAACACCATGAAGATGGTGCAGCAGCTACAGCAACATGCTCATCTGGAGGTACTTATTTTCATTCTAGTTACTGAGGTCTCACTCCTCTAAAAGAACATGTATTTGTGTAACCTTTATGTCAGTGTGAGTAGTTCCTTTAGAAACTGTTATATGTGAAGACTCTTAGAAGATAAGAAGACCATTTACCTGAAGAAATGTTTGCAAGATTGGAGCTCTTCTTGTAAAATAAAAGCCTGATTCAACTCTTCACATTCAACAGTTAAACTAGTGGTATTCAGTTTTGGAGTTGAAGTAATACCCATCCTAGTGTGACAGAGGTTTGAAGAGTTTCATAGGAATTGAGGCCTCTGGGAACAGCTCTGTCCCAGTTCTATACTCACTTTTTTTAAAGGTTGCTATCTTAAATTTGGGGTCATTTTTTAACTCCTTTAAAAGGCAAAAAGGCTTTTAAATGGCAAATGTATTTTCACAGTCTAAAGTAAGTTAAAACCAATGTGTTGTAGCATGGAGGAATTGCTACTAGTGCAAAGAAATAATGGCTATCTATCTATTAAAAACTCAACATCAGACAGCACAGTTTCAAAGTGCTTTTTAGACAGTGCTTCAGTACAGTTTTGAAGAGGTTGTGGAAGCATACATTTTGTCCCTTTACAAATAAGATTATTTAGATCCAAAAAGCTAATAGATGGTCTAATAGCAAAGACAGAACTCATGACACTAAAACATATTCCCAGATCTCAGCTCTTACTTCAATGTTCTAAAGACTGCCCCAAGATTGTGTTTAATCTGTCATCACCTCTAGACAAGTTACTGGTTAGTTTTTATAGATAAATGTACTGTATAATGGTTTAAAAGATAGTAGTTATATGTCACAGAAAGGAAGGAATATTTTCTCCTTCTTCCTGAGGATATGCTGCCAAGAAGAATTTAATATTTGGATTTTGTTAAAGTGGAAAACTCTTGAGTTACAGTTTTTAGACTTTTTAGATAATGATTTTCTTGTACTTTGAATATTTCCTAAACCAAAGATGGATTAAATTGTAGTGGAGAAATGTAAGTCTTTCAGTGGAATACCTCTTTTTATTGAACCATTTCTAGGATTGCTGTTAAAGGAATATTACAGTTGGGTTTGTCAGAAGTACTTTGCTTGTGAATTTGCTTTTATTTGAAGGAAAGTAGGAGTCTACTATTAGCTTCCCTGAGAAAAGAGCTGCACAAACATTGAGTTCTTCTGCAAATACCATCACCTTAGGAACTGGAAGTGTCACACTTCTCTGTGTTTGGTTTTCTTTTAGCGCTTACCTCTGTCAGAAGAAGAACAGGCTGCAGCACAGCAGTTAACCTGCCAAACTGCTAACCGAATGGAATCGCTGCTGGAAGAGGTAATGAGGCCACAGAGTGTCAGTATTCCAGAAACCATTCATCCTGAGTAGCTCAGCTCAAGTCAGAAGGGCTGCTTTTGTGACTTAATACCTCAGAAATGGGACGGAAGTTTCTAACAAGCCTATTTTTAATTGTCTACTGATTAAGTTTATGATTTGTTCCAATTAAGTTGTCAACAAAGGAAAAATTTGCTTTGACAGAAGCTTTTGTTCCCCTTATTTTCTAATTGGGGTATGTTTATGTTTCTTTTCAGAGATGTAGTTGGTTACTGTTGTTGAGGCTATTGTACTGTTAACACATTATATAAGAAGCCTTTGGGTGGGAGTGAAGGATGTAATTGATTCCAACCAGTGTATATCCAAATGGAGAGAAATTGTATTTCCTCTAAAATATTAAATACATTTTGGAGTAGGAATAATAATAAGTATCTTCAAACCGTAATGCAGTAAGATGATCTAAACTAGTACTCATTAAAAAGCCAGATGTTCTTCCATAGCTACTCAAAGCACAAACTTAAAATTATCTGCAAAGATTTGGCCTGGGTCTCATATTAAAAGCAAACTATTAAAGAAGGTTAATAGAGTGTAATTATCTTACTGACCTCAGCTTTTTCTACATGTCTTCTCACTGCTCTTTTATCAAAGGATGCCTCACTTTCTGTCCCTTTATTGCTATGCTTGGTTTCCATGAAAGCCATCCAGTATCTTGCAGCTTCATTCACTCTTTGTTTGCAAATATCTTCAGCTACCTTGATAAATGCTCTCAATTCCTCTAAAGCACTTAAGTTACAGCTGGCCTGAACCAGGCCCAGTGCACAAGGTAGCTAGACACAATTCACTGCAGCCACTTTAATTGGTCCCAGTGCCTGAGTTGTCATTGTAGTTTGAAGATGTTCTCCATTGAAAGAGAAAGAATGGAAAGGTGTCACGAAGGCCCTGGGATTTTTTTTTTGTCAGTGCTGTATTTCTGGCTGAGGAGAGTTTGATATAGCTACTGTAAGCTTGTCAGAGCTGTCAGCCTCTGAAGGGAGCTTGAGAACAGGGAAGCCATCTTTTCCCTTTCTTTCACGTGCAGTGCTTTCAGCTAGATCCATACTGGAATGCAAAGGAGAAAGCTGAACAGGCTCAGCTGACTTGCATATAAAATCCTCCTGTATCCATTTGAAACTTGATTTTTATTTGATACCAGGTTTGTTTAATGCCTAAGATTTTGCTGTTGACTTCAGTGGCTTTCAAGATCCTTGGTTATCCGATAGTAAAATGCAATTACTCATGCAGAAATGAAACTGTACAAAACAATTTCTCAACAGAATTCCAACAAATGCTGACACAAAGTCTTGTTTATTTGTAGCAATTCTATTCAGGATCTACAGCTTCTGGCTCCACTGAAAGTAAGTGCAGGAAGAATAATTTTCTCACTCTTTTGTTTTCCTTTTCTTTCACCGATCTGCCCCCACACCTGCAGCCCCCATAAGTAAGTGTTATGAGTAGTATTGATCTCTCCCTAAGGTTTCAATCTCTTAATATTGAACTCTAATAGTTTTGTGCTATATCAAGTTACTATCTAGAATTCAAGGAGTAACTCAGTAATTCTGTCTCTTTAACCCTTAGGTTGGATTAGGGAATGACTGTTCTCAAGTTGAGTAGCACAGAAAAGCTGATGACAGTCTGAATAAGCATGAGAATTACAGAGCACTTGCTATTCATTAACCAGTATGTGCTTTTTAGCCTTTTCCTGCCATACCTGCTGTTTGATACCCTGCTTTGCTTAATAGTTTGCTTTTGTCTTACAGAGCAGCACTGAGTGTTTCACAGATGAAGGAGATGACTGTGAAAGTCCCTAACTCAAGGATACCAATCCTGAAAGAACTTGCTGTTGTGGAGCTTGACAAACAAGGAAATGTTAAATAAGTTGTGTAAATGAAAAAAGCTCAGTCCTTTCTCATTTGACACACAAGCATCTGGGTCATAGCTCCTGGATTATTAACAAGCAAGGATTTCTAGGGTATGTGGGAGTTGTCAGGCCCTTAATGTTTCTGTATACAAATTCTATTTATAATACTTCAGATTGGAGAGTTAGAAACCATTATCAATGCAGTTTTGAGGAGTACTCAATTCCCATGGAATTGTTCTCAGTTCTCAGTTCCCATGGAACTTCCTTATTCTTGCTTACATTCCTGAGTGGGTTTTTCAGGCAAATAACCCAAGCCACTTAATTGTACTTACATTCCTGAATAAATGATGAAAGCTAAGGACACAAGGCCATAGCTTTATTACGCTGTTGTTTATGTGACTCCTGACCCTGAGCCCTGCCCTCGCCCCTGAACCTGGTCCCTGACCCTTTGAATTTTCCTTTGATGTGAACTGTCTTGGGTTTGGTTTGTTGTTGTTTTTTTGCAGTCCAACAAAAATGCAGACTCCCAGAATAGCTGAGGGTTGGAAGGGACCTCTGGAGATTGTCCAGTCAGAGCAGGGCCAACTACAACAGGCAGCTCAGGGCACTGTGCTGAAAAGCTCCCAAGGACAGAGACATCACAAGCTCTGTTGCAGTGTTTGACCATCCTCAGACTTACAAGTGAGTTTTTTTCAAGTGTTTGATGTTTTAATTTCAGCCTCATTTGAGAAAGTAAGGTGTTTGAAGTTTATTAGTTCCTACAGTTTGTGAAGAATGATGGTAGTCAAAGGAGAGGAAACTAAATCCCTGCCCTTAGGAAGGTGAAGGCTGATTTCTGAACTCACCAACAAGAGTTGGACTAGATGACCTTTAAAGGTCCCTTCCAACCTAAACTATTATATGGTTCTACGACTGGGCTCTGTGCAGCTGAGCTGCAACCTTGGCACAGCTACCCTCTCTTTCTGAACCCATGTCAGGGTGGAAATCATAGAACAGTTACAGCTGGAAGAGACCTTGGAGATCAGAGTCCTGCCTTTGTCCTAGCCCTATCAACTTATTAAATGATGCCCCCCAATGCAACATCTACCTGTCTCTTAAACACCTCCAGGGATGGGGACTCAAGCACCTCCCTGGGCAGCCTGTTCCAATGGGTGACAACCCTTTCAGCAAAGAAATTCCTCCTAATGTCTAGCCTGAACCTCCCCTAGCGCAATTTCCATCCATTTCCCCTTGTCCTATCACTCTCCACTAGGGTGATAGGTAGCTAGGTGCTGCCTTGCTTGCCCTTCACCCACTCATCAGCACAGCCTGAGCGAGAGCAAAGCTCTTTCTCCTCACACCCAACAGTTCCACATCCCTCTGACAAAGCACCTCGCGTCCACGCTGCTGTTGCAAGAGCAGCCAGGAGCCGGCTCCGCACCCTTCCCCTGCTTTGCGAGCCGCCGATCACAATGAGCCCCCAGCTCCGAGCGCTCACCGGCGAGCTGAGGCCCCACCAACGCCTCCCAACCACTGTTAACCGCTGGCCCTCTGAGGGCGGGAGCGGCGCGGCGCGTGCGCACTGCGGCCCCTAGGCCCTGCCTCTACGCTGCGGCGGCTGGGCGGGATCGTCGAGGGAGGAGCTCTCCGTCTCCCCGCCAACATGGCCGGGGATGGAGCGTAAGTGCTGCCTGGAGGATTCCGAACCATCACCCTCAACCCACTGCGACTTCGCTGTTCACCCCTGGGTAGTACTGTAAGGAGGGAGGCCGAGGAGAGCCTCCCCCGCCGGCGGAGCCGCCGCCATGGACGAGCAGAGTGTGGAGGTGAGCGGTTGGCGGGAAGGGCGGTACGGTGCGGTGCGGTGCGGTGCGGTGGAAGCGCTGCGATATGGGGGCCGTAGCCTCGAGACTGAAAGAGGGGAGGAAACAGGTGGAGCTGCTGCTCCTGCTCTTCGGCGGGGGATGGCGAGCGGCGGGGCAGGGCCTCACCGGTGGGAGGCTGGGGTAAGGCATCCTGACCTATTTACGGGTCAGGGGAGAGCTGGTGGGGTGGCACCGGGGCCGCAGAACCCTCGGGTGGTTTCCCGCTCGCTTGTCTGAGGGGAAAGAGGCCAAGCGGCCCCGAGCTATGGCCGGTCTGAGAGGCGGAAAACAGCTTGGAGCTCTGCAGGGATGTGCCTGGCAGGGAGCTTGGCTCGAATGTGTGGTGATGGAGTTGGGTGGGGAGGAGGCAGAGCGCCAAGAGGTGCCATTTCGAGGTGATGTGCAGTTATTTTACCTAGTCAAGGCGAGGAAATAAAACTGGTGGAGGACTGGAGGGGCCTGTTGTGGAGGTGGATGGAGACCTGGAGCTGACAGAACCCATCTTGGCATGCATGAAGGTTCAATGGTGTCTAACCTGGGTAGTTCACAGGCAGTGCTGTGGTCTGTATTAATAGCAGCTAAACAGGAGAAGAATTTAAAAGACTATGTGCCTTAATTCCCTTTAAATGCAAGTATTGCATTGTAATGAGTTCCAGCCATTAAAGGAGATGCTAATGTGTGGGAGATAGTGTGGTATCTGTTAATTGGAAGATATGCCTCACTTTTGTGCTGATTTATAACTTCAACTCTGTGGGGGGAAAAAATTAGCCCACCTGAAGAATATTTCTAAGTTTCGTAGTTAAAGCCAGAAGGAGTCTAACTCTCATTCAATACAGAATGTAAAACCTCTTTGTAAGTGAAAAATCTATCAATATAGAAAGCAAATATTGCTTGGCACTTCAAAAATACCTTTCTCATTTTGGGAGTGGGGAGAGATGAGGTGGTTGTATTCTCAAACAACAAAAAGCTTCTCTTCAAATGGGTATAATAAAAAATACATTAAATTGCATTTTTGTTGCCTGAGATTGATTAAATGTGGTGTGAGAGAATGTAGAAATTGTGGAGCTAGTGCTAATGGTAGACATTAAAAGGATCTAAGTCTTAAGTAAAAAAAAAATGTTCAACTACTCTTGTTAGCATTGTGTCTAATGCATACATGCACTTACCATGCCTTTAATTTACTGCCAGTACATTGAAACTGGTGGGTTCAGAATCTGCAGGTAAAGCACAGTTTCTTCTGACAACCATTTAATCCTATGTGAGCACAAACAGGAATAATATCTTGGCTACAGAAAGGCCTACCTGGAAAAAGATAAGCCCAACAAAGCAGCTCTTCCTTGAAGGAGAAGAATAGTGTTATAAAATGGTTGCTAAGAGCTGGTGTAGTGTAGGAGTAAGCGAGGAGGAGAGCCATGGTGTTTGACTGAATATCTCTCTCTCAGATGTGCTGTCTGTAGCTGGTTGGAATGGGGCTGTGTTTCTGAAACCTGGCACTCTGCCTGGAAAACAAATCCCACTGTGGTATGGTTGAAGTATGTGGCTTCACAATAGTGCTAATCTCCCCTTTGCAGAGCATTGCCGAGGTGTTCCGATGTTTTATTTGCATGGAGAAGTTGCGTGATGCACGCCTGTGTCCTCACTGCTCCAAGCTCTGCTGCTTCAGCTGTATCAGGGTGAGTTTGCTGATGGGACTTTATTTCTGCAAATATATGAAGTTGAAACACATTCTTGCTTTTTTCTTGCCCCTTTTCCTGCAGTTCCAAGGATTTCTTTCTCCTCTGTGCTTTTTAGTTTCCCTTTCTAAATCTTTTCCAACACCCTGAGGAATAAACTAGCCAGGCTGTGCATTGCATTCAGTAGTGCTAATTATAGGGATGAGCTGGAATAATTGCTGTTAAGAAACAGAGCTATAATGATCCCTTCTTTAGCATCTTGTGAGAGTTGGTGGTGCCTGCATGGAAGACGGGGATCAAATGCTGACTTTGCATCTGTCAGTCTGTGGCAGTGGAAGGTCATAATATCGCCTCTTGTCATCTTGGAGATGTGATATGATCAGATGTGGGCTAAATCTTTCTCTGGGGAGTCTTGTGGAGCAGGTTGAAGCAGCATCTGAACCTCAATTTATTAGGGTCGTGGTTACCAATGTATATCATTTCAGTGCCAAGTCCAGACACTGTGATGTGTTAGTGTAGTGGGAGAGGGTTCAGCTGAGGTTTTCCAACCTCCAGTAGTATTTCCAGAAAATCAGAACAATCATCATTCACTTTGAAAGCTCTGACAAGAACTGTAGCTGAAGGATTTGTGTTACATATTAAGAATGTTAGATGACAGATTGTTGCTGGGTGGTGAGAGATTATTCATGAGAACCTTTAAAAGTTGTAGTGAGCTGACAAATATAAGCCCTTCAGCTGCTGAGTTTTTACACTTGTGAGTTGTAGTGGGCAGGTGAAGTTCTTTCTTAGCTCCTTGTCTTTCTGGAAGAGAAGCATTCAAAGGGTCCTTGTGGATTTGATCAGTGAACTGCAGGTATCTAACTTGCATGTAAATAGCTCGAGAGGAAGCAGTTGAGTTACCCTCAAGACTAATAACTTAGACTGAAAAACACACTTCTTGTATCTTTTGCTTTCTTCTGTTGAAACATGCTCCTGAGTCCCTGGCTTTGGGAGTCTGTGCCGGGTGTGTGGTTTCTAATGGAATATTTGGTACCTCAAAATCCTCTGCATAATTTCAACTGAAGTGACTTTGATATTTGAAGTGGTTGCTTTGTTACTAAGATACAAATAGCAGCTTCCTCTGTGACTAAGCAGGTGGAACAGTTAAATTACAAATCTGTAAAAAAAGGGAAAAATACAGAAAGGCTGTAATAAACAGAAGTAGTTCCTAATTAACCATAGAATGTACTTGCTTGTGGTTCTTTTCTTGCAGTCTCTTTAAAAATGTTTATTTCCTTTTTCCTTCGTAGCGTTGGCTAACTGAACAAAGAGCTCAGTGTCCTCATTGTAGGTAAGGTATTTTTAATATCAGCAATAAATGATCAGTTGGGTGCACTGTCCTGTTAGGATGGAGTTCTTTTTGGGGCAGATTGTGCAAAAGCTTTTAAGCTTGGTTTTTAAGACTGAAATTTTTTTACCTGTAATTTGTGAGACTTGCCTTATGCATTGCAGATTTGTCTGAGAGGTAGCTGCAAAGTGTTGGTTGTTTTGGTTTTTTTAATGCAATGGGGATATCTTAATAATGAGAGAAGTTGAAGAAGCACTGACAAACAATTATTTGCCCAGGAGCCTATGAAGAAATCTGGGAATGATTCCCCATGTAGCTATTCACTGTGTTACTTTGGGGTGATTTATAGTGATTCCTGCCTCCTCCTAGCCCTTCAATGAGAAAATTGACGTAAAATGTTACAGTTCTTCACCTCCCTCCTCCTGAAGTAACTATTGCAGCTTCAGCTTTTTACTTGTGACTTTTCCAATAGTGTAGAACTGTTGAACTGAATTCACTTCAGTGCTTCTCTTGGATCTCCTGGAGCTGAGTTGTTGCTTTAACTGCAGCAATGTTTCTTGCAGAGCCCCGCTGCAGCTCCGAGAGCTTGTCAACTGTCGTTGGGCAGAAGAGGTCACCCAGCAGCTGGATACACTTCAACTGTGCAACCTCACCAAACATGAAGAGAATGAGAAAGACAAGTAAATGGAGCATTCTTCACATCAAGCTTTTTGCAGTTTGCCTTCCATGAGCAGGCTTTTTGTTTCAGCTCACTGTTAAAAATCAGGGAACGAAGTGGTAGCTTTTACTAAAGTGGATTGTGCTCACTGCCTAAAAATTGGAGTGCATTTCTGTCATATTTTATGGAATGAGAAAAGCTCTGTGGTGTCTTTGCTTAGAAAGCTGCTGCTCTGTTTCTGGTTTGCCTCAAAATAGGTAAAGGGAGAGAGAGGGGAAACATGAAGGGCAGTAATACTTTTTAAGGCTCTTAGCCCTTCTTAGTGACCATACAGCTGAAACAGAAGCCTTCTCTCAATGGCTTTCTCATTTGGCAGCCCCATTAAGACTGTGAGTGCTGATTTGGTATCTCTGCACTTAAAAACAGAGAAGCTGTTCTGAGAAGATGTCTTCTGGTCCCTTGTGGAAATGTAATTGATAAACCCTATTTGAAATCAAAGAAAATACATAAAGACCCACAGAAACAGCAATAGTAGTGCTATCTGTCACGTCACTGCTGTTAATCCTTTCTTGTCTCTGGAACCTCCTGTGTTTTCTGATATATCCTCTTCCTAGGAGCAGCTGTCAGTACTTTCTCAGCAGGCTTTTCTCCTGGTTTTATCCCATTATCTATTAAGTGTTTTAAGATATGTTCTGGAGATTGAAGGGAGAAAAGAAAAATGAAAAAAGGACAGGGACTAATATGTGTCCTCTACCTGCTTCCTCCTCAAGTTCCTGAATCATGATGGAGGGGGAAGAGAGTTAAATGTATTTTAGGTCTGGCCTGGTCTGTGCTTGGTTTGTTGATTGATGCTATTCCTGAAATTTTAAGATAGATCAGTTTGTCCAAAAAGCTTATGAACCATTTCTCTGTGGTTACTTTAGGTAATGTATGATTAGGACTTTAATAATGTGAAGTATTGGCTTCTAGAATGTTGAGCTTGGTTTATTAATAATAGTCTTTATCTGCTGGGTAGAAATCCAGTTTTAGTAATGTAGTTTTATCTCTGTGAGGTCTTTCTGAGAGAATACTAAGAACAACATTTATTTTACAAAAGGTTTTTACTGAATATAAGTATGCAAACCTATGCTGATGGTTTGTGTTTTACTCTCAGTATCAAAACAAGTGAAAATGTTGAGTTTGCAGAAAATTCATAGCTGTTTTCTGGCGATGATATGTGTATTTTTTTGATCAAGGTGTGAAAATCATCATGAAAAGCTTAGTGTTTTCTGCTGGACCTGTAAGAAGTGTATCTGCCACCAGTGTGCACTTTGGGGAGGAATGGTAAGAAAAGACTTGTTTATACACTCCTTGTATGTTATATTAAGGCTGCAAGTGTTCTGTTTGACAGCAGTTTGAAGAGAGAGGAATGCTATAAAACTGTTGTTACGGCTGTTGAGTTGCCATGCAAATCCTGTAGTTGTATGTGTGTTTAATTAGTGTGCACACTGGTCAGGAAAGGTGAGACGTTTATAGTTAGAGAAACACATAGAATTTGTGCTGAAAAGAGGTCAGAATTACCTTCCTTGTTATAAATTTCATGATGTCTTGGGCAAACTTTAGGTGGTGATGAAATTTTATGGGCAAAGGAAGAATTCTTTCTTGGAAAATAAAGATAACATTTGTTATCTGTATTTTATGTATGTTACATGTCCTGGCCTGTAATCTTGAATGTCTTCAAAGCTCTATTAGTAGCATAGTTCACCACACTGTTTATTACCTTTTTAATTGCATAGCTCAAGGAGAAACTGCTGCTGTTGTTGTTTGGAATACAAGTGGTTAACAGTGTGCTGCCTTTGTTTGGGAAGAGTGTTTTAATAATAAGAAAATAACCCTTCTATTGTTATTTATTGAAGAATTGCACAGTGAATGAAGCAGTTTATTTCTGGAGGGCTGTTGAGACTCCAAATAAGTCTTGACAGGAAGCTTTGATGATATGAAAGCCAAATTCATGACTCCTTCTGAAAGGAAGTGAAAGACAGACTTCCTACATACAATCTGCTTTGGAACTCTTCCAAGATGAGTGATACACTAGGAGGCTTTCTTCCCCTCTCTCTCAGTAATTGAATATGAGTAGAATAAAGTTAAAAGGAGATGCTCTATTACTCTCCACCTCCTCCTCCTCCCACTTTTTCTTTTTTAACAGCATGGAGGACATACTTTCAAGCCACTGGCAGAAATCTATGAGCAACATGTCACAAAAGTAAATGAAGAAGTGGCAAAGCTTAGGAGAAGACTCATGGAATTGATCAGTTTGGTGCAAGAAGTGGTAAGAAATGAATCCAAGATAAGTTTTCCTGTAGTACACCATTGTCAAAGGATTGCAGTCAAGTGGGAAATGGAAATGGTACATATTTCATATGCTCATGGTGTGGTCAGAAGCTGTTGCTTCTCTGAAGGTAATCAAATCATCCCAGAGAGAGACATGTTCACTTTGTAGTTACACTCCTTTTATACAATGTGGAAAGATCAAGATGCTCTCAGTACTGTTTCTTTAGTTGCCAGGCTATGTGATGTGAGTTAACCAACAGGGAATTTTTCTTTATGGTGTATGCTGCTCAAAAACTTGAGTTGTACAGTTCTTTGAAAGATGTCTGTCTGCACTTAAAGTGCAGTCTGCTGTGCTAAAGGAGTGTAAAACAGCTTTTTTTTTCTAATAGAGCTGATTCTCCTTTCATTAGGAGAATGAACTATGTTTGAGCCAGCAGGATGGGCTGTAAAGCAGCTCACCAGCTAGAGATTTGTTACCAAGAAGCTTAACTTCTTTGTGCTGCCTGACTTAGGAAAGGAAAACTGGCAGCTGTATTTACAAACGCAACTGTCTCTTTTGGTATTAGTATTTACAAATAAAACAAGTATCTTTTGATCCTAAGGAATCCCCACACAACAAATCTCTCTGTCACGAGGCAGTGTTGCTCAGCTTTCCTGTTCACCTTTGGTCTCCCAGCAGAGGGCACGCTTATCTAGTCAGTAAGAGTCACAGGACGCTTACAGCTGGTGGCAGGAGTAGCCTCTCAAACACATTCCTGGTTGCTTGTTCTAAACAGGCAGGTGGACTCTAGGGAGACCTAGACATTTCTGGCATCTGAAAGTAGTGTGAAACGTGCAGAAATGTGAAGGATTTGATCTCGTGCATGGTTTTTCCTGCCCCCTGTTTCAGGAGAGGAATGTGGAGGCAGTGCGCAGCGCCAAGGATGAACGCGTGCGGGAGATCAGGAATGCAGTGGAGATGATGATTGCTCGCCTGGACACTCAGCTGAAGAATAAGCTTATAACATTAATGGGTAGGTACTTGCTTGGTCTCTTATGAGGTGTAAGTCTATTGAGAAACTTTCTTACTCTGGGAATATAACTCCCCTTATTCTCCTAGTTCATTTTCATTACAAATAAAACAGCACAATAAATGATATTAGCTGTGTTTCAAGTTCCTCTTCAAGTCAGTACTTTCAATTGTTTGCTTTAAGTTAAATCCATAAACTCATGTATGTTTTGTACCTACATCCAATACAGTCACAATTACTGATTAAAAATCAGTCTTAAAGCTGTGGTAGAATGTCTTCATTATTTCTATATCCTGATGAACATTTTGTCCATGTAACACCTTATTTTCCCCCCCTAACTACTGCCAGACACTCTTCAGGTAAGTAATCTGTGATGGAGACTAAGTAAATCCCCATAGTAGAAACCAGGCAAATGTGACTTAGCTTTTTATTCTTTCTCATCATAGTCTTCATGCTAGCTGAAAGGCACAAGCATATTTAAACGTCGTTCTTTTTTATTCACTTCAAAATCAAGAGAAATAGTGACTTTTAGAAGTGTCAGCTAATATAAGAGAGAGGCTTGTTTGGAATATAGTGAAGTCAAACCTGGTTTGTTGTTGGTTGTTTTTTTTTTTGGTCCAAAAAAGCATGTCAAAACAACAAAACTGCCATTTCTAGGACACACAAAGTTTCATTACTGTCTTAACCTCAAGGGAGATCCTTGCTACAGCTCTAATTAAAAATGTGGGCTTGCTTTTAAAATGCTTCTCAGTCAACCTTGGTATATTTAGAAATCCTTTGCCTTAGTAGGTTCTGGGGCAGCTTCCAGGCTTAAAAAAAAAAAGACAAAAAGAAAAAGCTCAGTTTCTTTAAATCCAGTGTATGTCTTTTTTTCCTTAAACATGGCTTTTCTGCTTTAAACAGGTCAAAAGACATCACTTACTCAAGAAACTGAACTTCTGGAGTCCCTGCTTCAAGAAGTAGAACATCAGGTGATTATGAGAAGAGCTGAAATGTGTTACACAGATCCCTCCTCAGTCAGCCTTCCCAGAAGATGACATGCTATCACTTTTTCATCCTACTTATAGCTAGACAAGTTCAGCTTTTGTAAATGAAATACTCAAGTTCTACAGTGCTTGGTTGTGTTTGCCCTGAACAATTTCTCCTTGCTCTGAGGAAATGGAAGGCTTCTATTGCTACACCCAGGAATTATCTTCTAGTAGAGTTTGACATCTTGGGGTGGGGATAGGGCTAAGCTTCTTTGTGAACCCTGCAGATCAGCTTCTCTTTTTGCAGAAAGCCCTCAAGGTTAAAGTAATAACCATTTGCTGTTTCTTGCATTGTCCCATACAGCTACGTTCATGCAGTAAGAGTGAGCTGATATCCAAGAGTTCAGAGATCCTGATGATGTTCCAGCAGGTTCATCGCAAGCCCATGGCCTCCTTTGTCACTACTCCTGTTCCCCCAGACTTCACAAGGTCAGCATTGCATTTCCTTCCTCTTGGTACTGGGAATATTTAGAAGTACTGAAATAACCCAGTGTAGTCCTGGGCAATTTTAGTGGCTCTAATGACCTTAAATGATCTGAAATGCTTCTGAAGATTCCAAAAGTTGGGATTTTTAGTGGCATGTTATTTAACTGGCTTTTTTTCCCTCCCCCCAAGTGAATTGGTTCCAGTTTATGACTCCACTACATTTGTCTTGCAAAACTTCAGGTAAGAAGGTAGCTTAAGTGACTGTAAATATTGGGAAGCTTTTTCTTTTTCTTCTGTACCTGAGTAGTATTCTTTAAAACACAGAATAATCTCTTCTGAGAATGAACCAAGCTCTAGGAATGCAATCAAAAGTTTCTTGTTTACCAGATGAACAATTAACCCTAGCTAAACTTAGCTATAAAGGCAAACTATTTATTTAATGGATACATTTGCAAGGACTAGCTGTATCTGAATGGACACTTAACATTTTGCATGGGCCTCATGCTGCTCTGTGCAGCAGAGAGGATGGGTTTTGAGAGTAAGAGTGCAAGTGTGTGCACAGCTTTGTTTGCTGGAGGGTTTTGCTTTGTCCCAAGAGCAACTGTTGTTTCTCCTTTCTCACTAGTACATTGCGCCAGCGAGCAGATCCTGTTTACAGTCCACCTCTCCATGTCTCTGGACTTTGCTGGAGATTAAAAGTTTATCCAGTGAGTTGTATTTTCAACTAGAGTTGTTATCTCATCCAAAACAAAAGCTTCATATGCTTTCCTTGTTAGTTAGTCTCTTATGTTGTATATAAAAAGCTGTGTGAAAGAACATAATAAGGTTGTAGAGTTGATCACCAGCCATTGAAGCATTTCCTCTCTGCCTCCAGATATCCAGCATGAACATTCTCTGTATAGTTAATTTAAAAGCAATTAAAAATGGGTTTCACCAAGATGCTATAGCAGTAGGGAGTTGGGAAGAGTTCAAGGTATAAACTAAAGGGGATTCTGGTTTACTTGTGCATTCAGTTCTCAAGTGCTGACATGAAAATGTGTGTACTGTACTAATGTCCTTTCAGTGGGCTGAATATTCAGATCTCTGAAGCATTACCTCTGTCAGTGTTGGGATGTTACCTACAAGGTGTGATCTTTTTACAGCCCACTAGACTGGTCAGTGCTTCCAGGAAAGCTCTGGCTGCTACTACAGCTGTGTTTGGAGCAATAGGTGTTCAGTGGTGGAGTAGAGGTTAGGTTTGGTAGTGATTTACACACCTCCACAGAACTGGACTAGTCTGTTAAGCCCAGAGATGCACAGAACTGTGTTCTTGCAATGCAGAGGCCAACCCTCAATAAGTTTTCAGAGGATGTTAGGGCAGAATTGATTACAGAAGCTGTGCTGTCAGAAGGCATTGCAATTATATCTTAAATGGTAAGTCAAAATGTTTCTTCAACCTAGAGGACTCAAGTTGAGCCATTCTTCATCCTTAATTGTGGTGAGTGTGATGGAGGTTTTGCCATTTTTTTTTTGTGATCCTAATCTTGTTTCTCAGTTAACTGTCCTAACTTTTTCATGTTGCATGGGTTTTTTTGTAAAGTAGTTGCTCTTCTTCCAAGAATTAAGTAGTTTTGAAATGCAGCTGAATGTCAAATCTTTCAGAACTAATGTTTAACCTGAGCTGTTTTCATGTGGAGAACTTGAGGAGAATTGGAGTGTAATAAGCTACTAAATGGATTTTATGAGCTTTTTTACTACCCTTTCTAAATATTAATGTTTTTCTGATACATTGACAAGTATTTGTCACCTGACTGAACCCCTAAGTAATTAAAGCTCTGGTTTGAGAGAGAGATGAGATATCAGTGCTAGATGGCATACATGCTTTTAGATGCAAACTCCATGTTGATTCAAGTTGCAGTAAGAATTCTAGGTCACAGAAGACTAAAAATCAAAGTGCACTACTGCTGCAAATTCTGTTAATTGAAGCTGTTTTCTAAACTTCAGGAATATATCAAGGTGTTCTGTTTTCCTGGGTTCTGCTTTCTTTTTTAATCAGTTTATCTCTCACTGTTATTTCTTTCAAGGATGGCAATGGAGTAGTACGAGGCTACTACCTCTCGGTGTTCTTGGAGCTGTCTGCTGGATTGCCAGAGACTTCCAAGTAAGCAAACTTGTAGTAAGAGCAGCCTTTACTTTTCCTTTTGGCAAAGCATCTGAAGAGGCTTACAAAGAATGACCTCAAGTTCTGTAGCATTGCTAGGACTGTTTTAGAGCCCTCTTGAAAATAATAGTGAGGCTTCTGTTGTCCACTTGAATAGTGCCCAAAGAGAATACTTTCAAGTTGTAACTCAGTGGCTTTCTTGAGATAAGAGAGCTGGCAAAACAACTGAGAAGCATATCTGTCTCCTAGTGTTCAGTCTTGGTTTAAAACTCTACTCTCTATTCCTTTCTTTCTCTTGTGCTGAGAACTTCTCAGGGGGCATTGCTCTCCAGGTGGGCATGAGGCCCCCCAGGAGGAGCAGTTCTCTTAAACCTAGCACATTCAGCAATACTGACATCTTCCTTTTGGTACTAACACCTATGATTTTGCCCCCCCTGTAGGTATGAGTACCGTGTTGAAATGGTTCACCAGTCCACCAATGATCCCACCAAGAACATCATCCGTGAGTTTGCCTCTGATTTTGAGGTTGGAGAATGTTGGGGTTACAACAGGTTCTTCAGGTTGGACTTGCTAGCCAACGAAGGCTATTTGAACAGGCAGAACGACACTGTCATCCTGAGGTGAGCAAGAGAGCTCAGGGGGGTTCCTCTCTGCTATCATTTCACAGACTATCACACCTGCTACTGAAATAGGAAATAATTAAGTCTTGGAACTGAAAATAATTGTGGCATGTTTTGTCATAAGTGGATTTCACTGTCAGAAGCTTTGAAGAAGAAAATGTGCTGAAGGGAGCTGTGGAAGCTTCAAGTCTCTCTCAGCTACTTCTCAAATAGAAAGTGTTTGACACTAATAAGCCTGGGTTAGAGATCTGTAGTTAACTGAATTAAAGGGAAAGGGTGATTTCTCCCTCTGTTTAGAAACAGTTGTAGTGAGCACAGGAGAACTTGGGGAATAAAGGAAATGTGCCAACAAAATAATATGGATAAAATAATACAGATAAAGCTTCTGTTTTATCCATCTGCTTCAGATATTCTCTGCACAGTCCTACTCTTGCTGCTGTTAAATGCTTTGTAATGTGTTCATTTTGTTAGTGTTGGTTTGTGAGGATAAACACCTCTTCTGGAACTGCCTCTCCCCAGAATACTTGCTGTTGCTGTTCAGTGCACTCGGTGTTTTCTGTTAAGTTTATTTCATCATCAGGAGATTACAGGCTGTATGATGTTCCTACACAGGGCAGATTTTAGGGGGAGGGAGGAACAGGACTAAAAACCAAAACATACTACCACACTACCACCATCCAAACCCCAAAAAGATGTGCAATGTTCCTTGGAAGGTTCCAAGTGCGCTCGCCAACCTTCTTCCAGAAGTGCCGAGATCAACACTGGTACATTGCTCAATTGGAAGCAGCTCAGACCAGTTACATCCAACAAATCAACAACCTTAAAGAGGTAAGTGGGATGTATATTCATGTAAAATCACCTTTTATTGAGCAGTAATTACCTGATTTAGGTTACAGAGTTCATCTTTGACAGTTGCATTTGTCTGGGTTGCTCTTGGTAGTTTGATGCTGGTGTTATTAAAATAGTATGTATGCAAATGGAGAAACTTAGTTGATTTGATGCTGATGCACCACTGTTGTCTTCTCTGTTGATGCTGATGCACCATTGTTGTCTTCTCTGTCTGTTTTTGTGTGTCCTTCTGATGCTTCAGAGGCTTGCCATTGAACTTTCCCGGACTCAGAAGTCCCGAGGAGTTTCCCCTCCAGACACTCATCTGAGTCCCCAGAATGATGATGGTCCAGAAACAAGATCAAAGAAATCAGGACAAAGCACTGAAGTACTACTTGAGAATGTTGCTGCTCCAGGATTAGTCAGAGAGAGCAAGGAAGAGGAGGAAGAGAAGATTCAGCATGAAGACTTTAATGTAGGAATTCTTTTTCCTGTCTCTCTGTTTATGTGTAGCTTTTTATGATAGGATAGCAGTAGAAACATAGGTGAGTTCTCAACTGTAAATTAGGTTTTATCTTCTCTATGGAAGTAGAAGATGACACCCTGAGAGCTAGCAGTGGGAGATGGCAGTAGAGAGATATTCCAGAACAGAGCTAATAGATCCCACCACAAAACAAATCTCCAACTTGCAGCTGAAAAATCCAACTTCTCTTTTCATTACCAGCCTGAGAGCCTCCTAACTCCTGTATTTGAATCCTGTGACACTCTGGGAGAGAGTGTCTCTTCATTGCTTTTGGTGAATGCATCAAAGGGCAACTGAGATGTGGTTTTTCTTGTAACAGCTTGTTCTGAAGTTCCTGTAGCATGAGCTCTCTGATGGTGATTTGGATATAGATCTCACTGGAGAAGATGAGGTGAACCACCTTGATGGTAGCAGCTCTTCAGCTAGTTCCACAGCAACTAGTAACACTGAAGAAAATGATATTGATGAAGAAACTATGTAAGTAACTTAATACCTTTCAGATCATCACCTTGTCTCCTAGGGCAATCATCCTAATTCCAATGGAATTTACAGTTATGGTGTGGGAGGATTTCAGTGCAATGTGAGGAAACAACATAAATTGATACAATTAATGCTGAACATTGAATTTTTGGTCAGATCATTCTGATCTCTTAATTTTAGTGTTGTATTCGGTCTTTGACAAGTGATAGCCAAAACACTATTAAGAAATCTGTGTAACATAAGAGAGGTTTGGTATTAGGAAGTGTTGTAGTAGTAGGAGAGTGATAATAAGGACAGTTGCTTAAAATAGGGAATTTAAGGTTCTTAGCTGAGACTGTCAAATCCTAGAATCTTCATTAACACATGAGAATATGTTGTAACACAGACAGAGATGTTTACAGGCTCAGATGTTCCAGTCTAGATATGTGTGGTACTTCTGGACTCTTGGTTAGCAAGCCATTTAATTAACACACTTGGATTTGTTCAGTTTGTGTAGCTTGGAATGCAGACAATACTATTTAGAGTGTTTCCTGTTGCTTTCAAGGTATGTGCCCTAATGTTTAACAACAGCTGAAAAAGGCTAATAACTGTACTCTCCTTATTCCTAAGGTCTGGAGAAAATGATGTGGAATATAGCAGTAATATGGAGTTGGAAGAAGGAGATTTGATGGAGGATGCAGCAGCTGCTGCCACTCCTGGAGCATCGGGTATGAAAAACAGCCTTCAGAATTCCTGTGTACACAGAACACTGCTGGATTCCTTCCTCTCTTCTTCTTGGAAGCTACACCAAGCTGTGTGTTCTGCAGGCATTTCTATTTTGGGAAATGCTGCATCATGTGGTTGGTCCTGATTATTGCACTGTAGCAGAAATGTTTCATTGGTTCAGGAAAAGAAAAAGGGGGAGACTCTTCTGAATGTGCTGGTTGAAAAATGGTAGGTTTGGAGGAGCTTTTCTGCCCCTTGGAAACCCCTTCCATTGTGAGTGGAAGTAGCCTGACAAGCAATCTTTAGGGATGTCTGTGTGGCCTCTGAATGTGTGACACATTCACTTAGATTTTAGTGCCCTGTAAAACCTGAAGTACATGAAGGGAGTGAAGTAAAAAATCTTTCCAAGCCAAGCAGAAATGTATTTTAAATACAATAATGAAAAGGCTCTCCAAGATCTCTTGCTGCCTAGAGATGATTATAGCTTAAATTAGCCATAGGTTAATAAGATTCTGAAAGAATACATATATATTAAATATAAGTGTATTTATTTGTGGCAAAGATTGCAGTGGCATTCACTGGGAGAGTGGTATTTATGCTGCTGTGGAGGTCTGCTGGTGCTTGAAAGACTCGATTCCTGTGCTGCTTTTAGCTGCTGTTTCAGAGCTTCCTGAAAATTCCTTGTGAGCCTTGTCTGTTTCCTTCTGAGAGGACAGCAGCCTGTAGAGTAGGAGCACAGCAACTGTGGCAACATCTATTTGGGAGCTTTTAGCAAGGAGTTTTTAACAGCATTTGTAAAAGCTGACACAATCTCTTCACTTGAGCTTCTTGCATTTAGCTGCTTGCACTCTTTTCCAGTCTGAATGTCAGTAGTGTCACCTGTGTGTGTTGGGAGTTCTTCTAAACTCAGATGTAACTGTTCTTTCTGAAGACTCTCCTCATCTTTGAGTGCCTTGGCCACTATGTAATGGGAACATCCTAACACAGAGCAGAACTCAGCTGAAGATCTCCCCCTTCATCTAACTGGTGGGAGGGTATCTAGAAAGCTTATGTGCCTTTCTTCAGAGTAAACGCTCTTTTGTATTAATTTGCTTACCAATCTATGAAGAGATTTACATCAAAGATATGAGATGAATTTATATTTTTCCCCCCCCTCTGGTACTTTTTGACTTAGACTTTTAGTCAGAAGCAAACCTGATAGCTTTCAGAATCCTGAAATCCATGAAAGAATATTGATGCTTTAAGTTTCTTGGAATGTTTTCATTCCTGTCTGCATGCAGAACTCTTTTGTCTTTTTGTTTTGCCAGGGAATAATGCATCACCTGTGTCATGTATATGCACACTCTTTCCCTGTAACTCTTCCTTAGGTACTAGCCATGGCTACACCAGTGCAAGTGAAAGACCTTCAAGGAGAGGAGGAACTGCCCTAGGCTCAACAGCCAGTAGCAGTTTACTTGATATAGATCCCTTAATTTTAATCCACTTGTTGGATCTAAAAGACAGAAATGGGATGGAAAACCTTTGGGGCCTTCAGCCACGTCCACCTCCCTCTCTTCTGCAGAGCAGAGGTAACTCTACATGACATATCAAGAAGAGTTAATTGCAACCTGGGAATGTCTCTGCAGTCCCAGAGTTAGAAGCAGATTTGAGGAGGGGAGGGGGTGGGGGGGAAAGAGGGTGACAGGTAGTCCTTTACATTGATGGCTTGATTTCCATGTCCTTCTCTGTGCTCATCAGTATGCTGCATCTTCCTGTCTGCTCTAACACCTCTTTGTGTTAATGGTTGACCTTGGCTTGAGAACACCAGGTGACTCAACTAAAAGCAAAGTGTGTACAAAGGGAGGGTCTTCCCCTCTCTTGTGGGATGTGACTGAACTGTCTCTCTGTTTGGTGTAGCAAGGTTGCAGAGATGCAGTTTCTTTGACTACAACTGTGGGACACGAATGCAAGGCCTTTTTCTCCAAGGGGTTAGCACTGAAAGAGAAAACAACCCAAACCAGCTATCTGCCAAGGAAGCAGCTACACCTCTCACCTCACACAGTGGCTGAGAGGAGCACAGAGTATTTGAACACAAAAATAAATCCTGGAATCTACTTCTATATGTTAAAGGCCTTTAAAACAGAACCAGGAAAATGTGTGTAGTAGTAAGGCTGGGAAAGCACATGGAAGCACTTGGGGAAGAAAAAATGGATCCAAATGTCAGGAGCCAAAAATAGGGATGGTGCTTAAATAATGGAAGACTTTGAAGAATATTTGTGGTTCAGTTGGTGCAGCAAGAGCAAGATAACTGTGAGTTCTGGCACCCTTGGCTGTTGCTGAGGATTGCTCATTTCTGTTGAGTTTTAGGGAAGAATTAAAATTGAATCAAACCTCAATAATAAATGTGTCATGATTAACACTTGCTTGGACCTAGTTGGTCCACAACCACATTCTATTTCAAGTCATTCTGAAACAACTATTTGGTGATTTAATAGAACAGAAGAGAAAGAAATGATCCATTTGCTAAAAAGAAATGCTTTTGCTGCAACACTGACACTGGTGGTACTGAATCTAAAAGTTAGCTCAAACTATTTGTTCCTGTGTGATCAGCTTTTTAAATGGAGTCACATAAACAGCCTGCTGAATTTTCAGCTGAATGGAATCCACATTTCCAAAAATGGAAGTCACTTCCCTAAGCCCAAAAAGGGGGAGGCAGCACAGGACTCTAAGCCTCAGCTCTGTTTTGCCTGGAAAAAAGCCCAGAAAAAAGGCCTTTAAGCAAGGGCATTGCACATTGTGCTGTGCTGCTCGAGCATGATGAAGCTCTCCTAGTGTGTTCAATGGCTTCCTGGCCATTTTTAGCCACTGGCTACACAGCTGAAATCACCTTGTTTGCTGAGGTTTCCTTAAGGCTTGTCTCTTCCCAGAGCTTATTCCAGTCAGGCAGTTAAGAGAAGGCTGCTGTTATATTTGGAGTTGGCCAGACTTCACCTCCTAAGGTGAAGGTTTCCAAGAGCCACTTGGCTTTATGGTTTTGAACAGCTGAGTTTGCACTGAAACACTTAGAAAATTTCTAACACTTGAAGCAGACATCAAAGTTGCTCTAATTCTGAGTGAGCAGCATGTAGGCTTACTGAGGGATTAGCTCCTCGCCCTGATCTTCCGGTGGTAGGCACTGAAGGGAATTCCTTCCCTAGTTTCCAGTTCCTCAGAGTTCTGCGTGTTAACATGATATATTGGTGGTATGAGAACTGTAGACACACACTCAGCAAGTTTGCTTAAATGGTAACAAAATCAGGCTTGTCTGGCAACACAGAGTAGGAGCTCAGTTGTCATCAGAATTGATGCAGCAGTACTGGGAGCCTTGCTTCTTCCATCAGGCAAGCTTGGGACCTTCTTCCATGGCAGCAAGGAATGAACATCTGCTGTGCTGGTAGCTGTGCAGTGCCTGCATCCTAAATATTGTGGGCATAAAGTAGAATTCTTAGAGCTGTTAAAAATAGATGTCTGTGTTTCTTTGAGAACAATTAACTTATTTCTTGTGTCGTTTACCTTTTTCTTTGGTTAAGCTTCATCCTATTCTCTGAAAGACCGTGATCAGCGGAGGCACCAGGCCATGTGGCGTGTGCCACCTGACTTGAAGATGCTGAAAAGACTTAAAACTCAGATGGCTGAAGTGAGAAGCAAAATGTCTGATGTAAAAAACCAGCTGTCAGAAGTGAGAAGCAGCAGTGCTGGCTCATGTGATGGACAGTCCAGCTTCTTCTCCATCGAGCAAGGTGCTTTAGCTGCCTGTGGGACAGAAAGCTGCAGCAGGCTGCAAGAGATAGGAATGGAACTACTGACAAAGTCTTCAGTTACCAGTTGCTACATAAGGAATTGTAAGTGTCTGGAAGAGGAGGGATTGAAATGTCACCCTTACAGATGTCAGTTGTATAGGTGGTTTAGATATTCACATCACCTATTGTAGTTACTCAGACTCAAGTTCAGCTCTTCTAAAATCTAGAAGTGCAAAACCTGCACTGCCTTTAAGTATATGTTACTGAAACTAGTGTCAGCCCTTGGTAAAAACACCAAAACTGAAGGGGTGAACAGTGTGAGTCCTATATAATCTGCCTGACCTGCTTTCAAGGTCTTTCATTACATTGGACTTTGAATTTAAGAGCTAAAGGGAAGGTTTTGGCTGTCCTTATCCTTTATACGTTCATGGTGGCTGAAGCAGTCTGGGTGACGATGGCTTCCTGAGGGGTGTCTCACAGTAAGGCAAATGAATGTTACCTGTGTAGCCTTGGCATCATCCAGAGTTAGCTTAGCTTCCCTCTAGCTAGTGTGGAAGGACTTTTGTGCAGAACTGGGAGTTAATGAGCAATGAGAAAGAGGCTTAACTTAAAACGGGTATGAAGGCAGAACACTGCAGCAGTTTGACTGAATGCTTGTCACCTCCTAAATGGTTTTTGCAGCTGCCAGTAAGAAAAGCAGTTCCCCCAAAGGCGTGCGCTCGGGAGCAGCAGGCAGCCTGTCCTTACGCAGAGCCATGGACTGTGGGGACAGCAATCTGCGCCTCAAGGGGGATGGCCAGGCTGCAGAAGGTAAGCAGCAACCTCTGCCCTGCTGGGATGGGATGCAGCTTAGCATCTGTTGTACGAAAGCTTTTCCAGAACTCTTTTACTTGCCAACTGAAGTTCCCCTGAAACTAGTGTTACTGGACCTTTGGTAGCTGAACTGCTGTTAGTGCCACACTGTTGACTTACTAGAAGATAAATGTGTGTTACACACATAAAAATCATGTGTTGTGTGTTACTTCTGGTCTCTGAGAATGATGTTTAACAAGCTAACTTTGTAGTGAAAAATCACAGAGCATAAAAGTACTGAGCTTAAACTGTGATTTGACTGAAAGGGAATTCAGGAAAACTCCTGATACGTGTGATGAAAGAATTGCATGGTATTGCTGCTCCTGAGTTTTACAATGCCTCTCCCTAAGGGTAATGCAATACCTAACACAGGATTTTGTATTTTGCCCCTCTGAAGTGTTCATGATGCTCTCCAGGATAGGTTTAGGTTGGACATTAGGAAAAGGTTCTTTACTCAGGGGGTGGTGGAGCACTGGAACAGGTTCCCCAGGGAAGTAGTCACAGCACCAAGCCTCACAGAATTCAAGAAGCACCTGGACAATGTTCTTAGAGACATGGTTTGACTTTTGGGGTTGTCCTGTGCGTAGGCAAGAGTTGGACTTAATATTCCTTGTGGGTCCCTTATGATGAAGTGTGTTAGGAACCAACCTGGTGATGGAAAACAAGTGGATGTTTAGTCTTTTGAAGTAAGGCTTGGATGTGCTTTGAGTTTCTCTCCTTTTCTTGGGTGGCCTAGGGAGCTCGAAGCTGAGCAGCCGACATCACTCTGCCAGGCCCCTGGCTGCCAGCAGTGCTGCTGAGGCTCTGCCTAAGCCAGAGGAGAGACCTTCTGAAGGGTCAGATTCTGATGTGGGAGTTTCTGGCTTAAATGGCTTAGCTGCTGGAGAGAAGACTAGAAAAGTTGGTGCTCTAGGGTAAGGGTTTTATTCTTTTTTTTCCTCTTTATTATTTCCTCCTCCACCTTTCCTTGATCTAGAAAGAAAAAAATACCAATCTTCTAAGCCCAGGTGTTTGTAGCATGGAAGAGAAATTACTTTGAAGCTTACTTGGTTGCTGCTGTTCCCTCTGGATATCAAATTTTGAGTTTAGAACTAGGTTACAAGTCATCGTTTCTTCTCCTTTTATTTTTTCTTTGAGTTTGATCAGCTGTGGAGGTAGCTTGAGACTTTTTGGTGTGAAAGGCAGGCTCAATCTTGTTTTCTCACTATTCCTTGCAAAAAGTATCCTCTAACTGAAAGTCACCACTTTTGCCTCATTTAAGACAGTATTTCTCACTGGGACTCTACTTTTCAGCCACCTTACAATAATTCCCTGTTGCCTGGATTAAAACTGAGTTTCTAATGTGTTTTTCCTGAATGCTCTCTTAAGATCCAATCCTAAAGGAGGTCATCCAGAAGGAGCACAGTCAAGTGGTCTGGACAATGACCCTGAACCTGGTGAACTGCAGGGTGTGCTGTCTGAAGGAGCTGCTGCAGGGCCAGAGGAAGGTAAATTGGATGCTGGGGGTGGGAGAAATGCAGTGTGACAACACTCCAGGCTGTGATGATCCATCTCTGTCATGGAAATAGCTTGAAAGGAAGAGAAAAAGAGGAAATGGAGAGAGGAAAAAAGGGGAGTCGGGAAAACCCCAAACCTGCTTTCATGGCTGTTGAACTTTGTTTGACATTTGGCAGCTATAGTGTAAATCAGAATGAGGAGAGAACATCTCAGTATCATTGCTGTCTGGAGAGAGGAATAGTGAGGTTAGGGTGCAGCAGGAAGGTGAAGACCCAGCAGATAAGGTTACACAGTGCCTTCTATTGCTCTGGCATACTGGTTGCTTTTTTTGTAGCTCTTGATTATGTCCTGAGGTCTTTGCTTTGCTGTTGAGCTGCATGGCATTGAAAATAATTTCTTAGCTAATTCAAATAGTAGCCAGTGACCTTGGCTTTGAAATCTCTTGCCTTCACGGACAAACCACACTGGTAACTACCTCCACATCCTCACTAGAATCCCTCCAACAGCTCCTTGGTGTCAGGGGTTGTACGTAAGCCAGTTTCCTTAGTGACTTGGAGGAAACTTTCCCCCTTCACTTCCTGCATCCTTTCCATGCTGGGGAAAAAAAAAATAATACTGCCTTTTTCTCTTTTGGAAGTCCACGTAGAAGAGTTTTTCTTATCTTGCTGAAACTCTCCTGCCTTCCACCCCTGCACTCATTTGAATTTCAATGCCTGAATTGTAGCGCAAAGCCTATATTAAGGTGCCAGCATCCATCTCTATCTGCAGTGTGCAGTAGTGTGTAGGAGTTGGCATTTACAGAAGGTCTCTCAGTGACAAAAGTGAGTTTCTGCTCTTAGTCACTGCAGCGTGATGGTGATGTGCTCCTGCAGCTCTCCTGTTAGAGCAGAGAACCGAAGAGGAAAGGGTTTCAAAAACTCAACTACTTCACTGGTAAACACCCCAGGAAACAAGTAGTACTACTATTTTTTCCCTTTCAGAGGGCAAAACTGCAGTAGAGTTAGCACCTCACTTAACTGCATGCTTGTTCTTAGCAATGAGCATCAGCTCTTCAGGAGTAAAAGAAGAGAACAAACCTCTTGTGTCACCTACAAAAGGGAGAATTTTGACTGCTGTCAGTGTCCACCCAGTGTCTGGCAAAACAAAAGGAGCCACCTTGATTAGCAACAGCTCTGCTTCTTTTTGGTAGGGAAAGCATGATTTGTGTGTGAGACTTCACCAGAGCATTGCTGCTCAAAGGGTCTGATTGATAGGTGCATCTGCTCCATGAGGCCCGCTGCCTCTGAGCTGTTAACAAAGCAAAGTTTATTTCCTCTCCTAATCATAGAAGTAGACTGAGCAGCTGGCAGGGGAGTGAGTGTGGCTCAGACAGGAAGGAGCTGTGGACACCTGAGTCTGTGCTCAGCTGGTGACATGATGGAACTGCTTCTCTTGAGCTGAGCTGCACAGCACTGTCTGGCTGTTCTCAAAGCCAGTACCCACTGTTCTGTCACATTCCTGGTGCTTTGGTAAATGTGTTTAGCTCTGAGCATGCTCCTGTTCTCCTGCCAGCTCTTGGTGCTTGATATTGGTAACTTCGGTGTGAAGTTGATTGTTCCAGTTACACAGCTCTTATTGCCATCATTTTTGTCTCATGGCTTTTGGTTTTCTGGGGTTCTTTTGCAGCTGGGGTGTGTCAGAAGCATGTCCTTCATCTCCTACCAGGAATGAGCAGTGACAGTGACATTGAATGTGACACAGAAAACGAAGAGCAGGAGGATGCTGCCTCTGCCTCAGAGGGGTTTAACCACACCTTCTCCAGTGAAGGTGAGGCTTCCCCTGGGAGCTCACTTCCCAAATGCTCCATGCCTCTGCGCTCCTGCAATGGGAACGCTCAGAAGCAGAGATCTCTGGTGCTGCCAGAGAGGTATTAAAGCTCAAGTGCCAGTAAGATTTGGAACTCCTCTCTTGGGATCCTAATTGAAACTAGATCAAAACAGGAGAGGGGAACTCTTCCTAGCCTTGAGAAGTCAGTTTAGGTGAGCCTCCTGGGGCAGTGCTGGAAAACCCACAGCTCTCCTCCTGAATTGGGACTCCCTGTGTACCAGGACCAGTACTGTCAGTGGAGGTAACCACTGCCTGCAGACCTGGATTAGCATCTTAATTGGCAGGAATGTGCTTTGAGCACTTCAGTGTAGTTCAAAAACTCCTATTTCTGTGATAAGCTTTAACCTTCTGATCACATTTAAAAGCTGTGACAGCTGACTTTTGGCCTGGATAAACACCCTGCATGGCATTAGCAGCAGCACAGCCTAGCAGCTCTGCTCAGAAGGGGCAGTGAGCACAAGCTGGACTCCAGGAGGTTCCATCTGAACAGGAGGAAAAACTTCTTTCCTATGAGGGTGCCAGAACACTGGCCCAGGCTGCCCAGAGAGGTTGTGGAGTCTCTTCTCTGGAGAGATTCTTAGCCCTCCTGGACATGATCCTGGGCAACCTGCTGCAGGTGACCCTGCTTTAGCAGAGGGACTGGATGAGATGATTTCCAGAAGTCTCTTCCAACCCCTACCATGCTGGGATTCTGTGAATTGGAGTTTGCTGCTTTGCTGTTTGTCTGCAGCAGGCACTAAAACCTTACAGCTCGTTAGAGGAATCAAACCATTGCTCATGCCTGTGCTTGACTTAGAACTCAAATGTAAAGCCCTGTGGCAGTCTCCAGTCTGGGTTGAGCACCTTGTGTACCAGTATACTGGGGATGCAGTACAACAGAGCCTTGCAGGTGGGGGAACATGAACTCCATGTTCCAGGGGCTCAGCTGGTAAAGGTTTCTGGGTTTGTGTTTGGTTTCAGCCTCGGAGCGGAGCTCAGTGTTCCCAGAGGGGGAGCAAGTTGGTTCTGATGATCTCAGCTTTGTTACTGAAGAAGACAGCACCAGGTAATTGTGACTGTTGGCCTTAAGTTAGCCTGGGAGGTGGCTGCAGCCCTGGGGATGCACCTTTCCCATGCTGCATCTTGAGCTGCAGCCATCAGAGACAGTGTTCATCTCCTTATGAGCGGACAGGCAAGTGCTTGTACAGCCCAAGGTGCTGCAGGCTGCTAAAGGCAGTCTCTGGACATCATTGCTGAATGAGGTTTGTGTGCTGATGTAATCATCACTAGGAAACTGATTGGCTTTAGGTACCTGGCATAAAATTTTGACTCTTAAAGTTGTGTTTGCTTGAAGTCTTAAAGCTGTCCTGCTGTGAGGGTGTTGAGTGAGAGCTTCCTTTCTTTGGAACAGGTAGAGCCTGGGCTTGGGGCCTGAAGAGCTGCTGGCTCCCATCCCTGGGAAGAGGTGCATTTATTCACTGGAGCTTAGTCAGAAGCTGCTGTTCATGGCTGTGTGCACGCTCCATTCTGTCAGACATCCTCACCTGGATCCTCTACAGTCATCTTAAACCTGGCACTCTGGGGCACAATGACCTTTGAAGGCCTTATGCTAAGGATTGTATTCCTGCTGGCTCTGCCAGCTTCAGATGCTCTGAGAAAGGAAATGTCACCACAAGGTGCTGGAGCTCTGTTGTGGAATGTGTGTCCTGTTGTGTCATGGGGATAACCACCAAGGTGTGACTATCCTCATTTTAAACAGTATGAATTGGTTGTGTGAGCTCCCACAGGGCTGGTGGAGCAAGTGCTGGGGTGAAAGAGCTGTTGCAGAAGTCATTTCCTCAGTCCATAGTGTGGACCAATCAGCCACATTGCCAAACTCTTTGCCACTGTGAGTTGCATTTTTATTGAGCTGCTAAAACTCGTTGTGAAGCTATGATGGAAGCTGACTGAATAGCTGGTTAGAGCATGAGTAAGTGTAAGTGGTAGTTGTCTTTGTCTCGGTGCGCTCTACTGACTAGTGTTGCTCTGTGACTGTTCCACAGTGTCAGTGCTGTACAACTCATAGCTGAGAACTGTTTGCACTTTGTTAATAAAATGAATGTTGAAATATGCTCTGAAGCTGTAGAGGTTTGTGTGTAAATAAGTAAAAGTGGTAGAGACAATCTGTCAGGGGCAGTAGTACATTCAGCTCTTTGCTTCTGCGTCGCTGTCATGCCTGGCTGCTTCTAGAAGGACTTTTTCCTGCCATACACCTGTCATACTTTTCCTGAATTAGTCACTGAAAAGCACTTCAATCCATCAGGGATTTTTAAAGCTAGGTTTTAGAAGCCAGACCAAATGCTTAAATCTTTGGTATTCCTGTAGGAATTGAGGAGGATGCAGAGTTTTTACCCAAACTTGGTTTTGTCTGCGGGAGGTGGGGGGATGGCTCCAGCTGCTGCGTGCTGGCGGTGGCCCGTGCGGAGCTGCACGCTCTGGTGGTGCCTTGTGAGTGTTTACTGTTGTAGAGGGCTGCGTGGTGATTACTGCACACAGCTCAATTAGCACTAATCACACAGCTCTGCCTCTGCAGCACTCACAGATGCTTTACTCTTAATAAGAGGCCTAAGCTGAAGGAAACAGTTTGGTTAGCCATAGGATCTGTTCTGAAGTTAATGCCCAACCTTTGCAGGGACAAGGAAGCTGGTACCATCATGCTTTGCTGAGCTTATGCTGATGTTATTTCTCTATGTATTTATATATAACTGGTTTTTAAGCAAGGGCTGGGGAAAAGAGGCTTGGAAGACTTATCTAATTAACTTAGACCATGCTGTAGCAGCCTCCTCCCTTTCTGGGTGTAAACCAGGTCAGAGTGGAGCCCTAGGTAACTACACAGGTACCACGCAGGCAACAGGATCATGCCCTGTTACACATCACACCAAGGAAACCTTTCACCACAGTAAAGACACTTCAGATGGTGGTTGCTACCTTTGTTAGCTCTTAAATAAACAGACTGCCTGAAGTGTGGTTTAAATTACTGTTTTATTAAGATATTGGTAAAACTTCAACAGTTTTTCCCTGTATAAACAGCTTTCATAAATAAAATCTGGATGACTAATACATGGTTATAACTAAACTGGTCTGTGAACTGTAGAACAAGACTCTTAAATGGTTAGCTCCAATTTATTCACTTCATACAGAACATGTAAGTTTGATGAACAAGATAATACAGAAAGGTCAACAGGAGCACCCAGTGCAGCACCTGACCCCCTCCACCTGCCTATGGACAGGGGGAGAGTGCTGGGGGTGATCTCAGCCAGCTTCCCCTGCTCTTGTTCCAAGATGTCTTCCAGAGTGAAGGAGAGAAGGAACCTAACAGAATGCAGCTGTGACACACAAGGGCTGGACTAGAGCCTACCAGGTGAGGGCTACGGGTTCTTTTTTGTTAGCTTTAATGCTGGCAAGTACAGTGCAAATCGCCTGATGAGCGAGGGCTGGAGAAGGAGAGGAACAGGTAAGTCAAGAGGTTGTCTTAATGCTTCATTATTACTTATTGCACATGATACAAGGGTAGAAAGTTTAGTTCCTGTTGCAAAGAGGCTATGGATTAAAGAAAGATTGCTCTGAATTACAGGCATGAACAAAGCTGCAGTATCCCCTTCCATGGCTTCATGTGACTTGTGCCCAGTGAACTCATTGCGCTCAACTAGCCCCTAATTTAGACCAATCTTTCTCACGTTTTGTTTTTTTTCTCCTCAGAACATTGCCAGGGTTGGGGAGGATTTAGTGAGGAGATAGTGGACCTGAACTACAGCAGCCTAACACTGAAGTGGTTATGCCTCATCTTATCTGCCCATAGGACAAGGTGTTTCTCACTGACACACAGTGTTCCAAAAACAGAGCGGAGTGTCTACAACGACGTACCACCTGAAACGTGGTGTAAGGTAAAGTCTGCTTTGATATTGTCCTTCCGGGTTACGATGCAACCTCCATCCAATGCTGAAATGGTGTTAGTCACTTGCAAGGACAATTTGATGGCACTTCTAGGTAAAGAAAAAGTTATATACAGATGTGTTTCCACCCACCTTGTAGTGCAAATCGAAATGGGTTAAGAGCTCCCTGGTCTGGTGCTATCCTGCTCTCTGCAATGCAGACATTGAAACTACCAGTGTGGTGATCGAGCGAATGCCACCAGTACTCACAGTGAAGAGCTTACAAGCAAGTTGTGAGCAGCTTCAGCTCAAACTGCCTCCAAATCAACACAAAACTCAAAACAAAGAGAAATGTTTTCCAACTCCCTACCTCCTAGGGTCTGCAAAAGAGGTGAACTGAAAGTGATGCGGGCTGTGGTAACGCGGAGAAGGGATACTTCAGCTCTTTATTGGAAAGATTTTGTTATACAAATTTCACCACCACTAAGATACACGATAGAAATACAAAAACACAGGTCACAGACTGAGTCTCAGTATCAACAGTTAATAAATACAATGAGATACTTTTAGCTTAGCCTACTATTTTTACATTGTCACCAGAGAAGACACTCCAAAGTACGAGATACAGAACACTTAAATACCATTCGAGAGGGATTATTGCTTACGGTAGCAAGCAGCAAATAAGGGCACAGGATTTTGAACTGAAGAGAACTACTTCCTATCACCAGTGGCATTAAGAGAGAACACTGCATTTCACAAGCACTGCTTTTGTTTGTCTAGTGTGTAGGATCAAGAGCAGCATATATCAGACCAATAAACCACTACTTTTAATATTATTATAGAACTTTAAAGGACTTACCTTACAAATGGTTCCTATCTACTCTATAAATATGCATTTAGTGAAGAAATGAACACTTGCTAGCTATACAATGGTTTTACCTGACCACACTGCAACTATGATGACACAATTGTTTATCTCCTAGTAAGATAAATGGCATGAATCTCAGAATTACCATGTATGAATCCACACCTAAAAAGCTAGATCCTTCCCTAACCAGCACACCTGCAGTCCAGTGCTCTTCCACTGCTCCTGCAGCCAGGGAAGAAGTTTTATCATCCACTTTCCGTTCTGGTTTGCTCACACTCAGAATTGCACTTGCACCACCTTTCTCTCCCAAGCATGACAGCCAGCTCGAAGATGGACTCTCAATTCATCATTATTACTGTGAATCATTGAAAACAAAAGGCACCACAGAGATGCCCCAGAGTTGCATATTTGATCAGTTCATGGTTTCTCAAACATTTCCTTGGTAAATCTGACTTGGAACATATGCTGCAGCTAAAGAGAAGGTTGACAACAGCTAAGGCTTAAGAAGATGACAGATAAGAGCCAATGATCCCATAAGATTAAAAAAAGAAGTCTGAAAAAGATCAAAGGAATCCAAAGCCAGGCTCCAGCTCCTGGTTACTGACACCACCTTCTGCTAGTCATCAGATTGCTTTGAAAAATAGTGCATCAAAGATAGATAGAAGCAGCAGAAACTGGCAGAATTCAGACCTTGCCATCTCATCGCATTGAATCATCTCTTGACTACTTAATAGTAAAATACTTTGCCAAGTCTAGCTAAATACTAAGACTAGTACTAAATTGCTAGTGCTAAAATGATATGAATTGTACAAGAAATGCCTATCAAGACTTATTTGATTCATACTCCTCCAAAACAAAGCACAGTAAGAGGATGTGTATTTAGTGGAGCTAATGGGAATCATCACTTCCATCCCAACGAATGGCTCCCTGACGGGTTTAACATCACCTCCAGCGAGGAGAAGAGCTGTGGGGCCTCTGTGATCATCCTGCTCTGATAACAACACTCTGCTCAAGAAAAGAAGGGCAGCTGACATTCCTCACTGAAACTGAAGCAGAGCTCTGGCCTGGTGATGAGTTTTACCCTCTCCACTAAACCCCAAGTGCAGCAACTGCTCATCCCCACCCACAGCATTCCCAAGCATCCATTCCTGCACATGCTGGAAAACACCAACCTGCAGCAATAGTGTTCCTTGCAGACACAGCAGCCTACCAGCCTTCCTGCTGCAAACTCTGCACTAAGTGATGCCTCTGCCATCAAGAGATGGTTCCTGACACAAAGAGCTCACCCAGTTGCTCATTCTCTCACAAGCAGTTCTCTGCTTGGACTGGTTGAGTGCCAGTAGCCTTGTACTGAGCATCTCCAGAGTGCTTTCTTGTTAAGACCTGAGATGAAGAGGTGGAAAGAGGTTGGCTCAAAGCATCAAGCACAATCATCTTCAAACTAATTGAGAACAGTTTCCTAAACTGACAAATGAGAAAAATGCCACCAAAAGCACCAGAAAGATACTAAATTCCCTACACTGCACCTCTAGCCATAGGAAATGATTGGGGGTTTTCTAAAAAACTACAAAACCCAGGTTTCTTCATATATCCACATTTTATGTTACATGAAAAAAAAAATAGGTAAATTATGAGTCTGTACCTCAACTGGAGTCTGAGAACAGAGTAGCAGGAGTTTAGTTTGTCCATTCCTAAGTTACCTGGTCAAACTCTGTATGGCTTTTAGTCATCTACCTGCACAAGTGGATGTAACTGTAAAATTCATCGTAATGCTTGCCTGAAATAAACAGAAAGCAGAACACAAAACCCCCACAACCACCTCTGCAGAAACTTGCCCCCTCAAAAAAAAAAGTGGCAGTTCTACACCAGCATTTATTTCTTTCTTTCTATATTGCTTCACAGACATACCTCAGGGCAGGTTCAGCTTTCTGTGTTCCAAAGCCTGTTCCCTAGCAGGGTCTGTCCACGTGAACCAGCTGTCTGGCTTTCACTGGTGAATGTGGCTAGATAGTTGTGTGGGTGTGGGTGGCCTGGTGGCTGTGGCATGGCTCAGGGTGGCACCACCAGCCAACTTGACTGAGATTGAAACGACTACATTGGTTAATTGCTAGATCTATTTACATACAGGTGGTTGGGGGAGGCTTTGGGGAGGGACTGGGGTACAGTTTGGCAGTGCCCATCTTTCTTTGCTTTCTGATGATGCCAGTTTGATTTGGGGAATGGCTACTCTGGGAGTCTAGCAGGGGAACAGGTGAGATGGTTACATTTTACAGCATCGATGAAGGGATGACTCTGCTATACAATGACTCTGTCGTCGCATCAAACCCATGCTCTCACTGTAAGTGCTGTCACCAGCCAGCCTCCGCCACGGGGAGTGTCCTACTGACAACCTCATGCTACCATGGCCCCGGAGAGGGAAGGACAGCCTTGATCCTTCTAGATGGCAAAGCTCATGAGCCAAGAGAGATGTGTGAAACTTTGGTTTGAGCCTGGCTCCTCGTCGCCTCTTCCCATTCCAGAGCCGGAAGCGAAAGGACGCAGCTCGTTTTCCCAAGGATTTGAACAGTTCCTCTTCCAGCCCAAAGAAGATGGGGGAGAAACCTTTCACCCTGTAGATGCTTGGCCCTGCAGCACCCCAACCTAGAGGAGCATTGTACTCCCTGGGCTCGCTCTGTCCCCAGCTGGATGATGTGGTGCACTCTGCTGATTCCTCCTTCAGTGTTAAGCCGTCGATCAAATTCGCACTCTTTGGTATGCCACGACTAAAGCCTTGACCTGGTGGCAGACATTTGGCACTCTGAGATGTACTAGTTTCTGGTTTTGTCAGGTCTAAATAGCCTTGATCATCAAACAGGTTAATGCTGGACCCTATGCTTAAGCTAGTTCTGTCGGTGAAGGAATCCACTCGTCCTTCATAGCCTAGGTCTGCAGGTGCTGAGCACTGGTGCTGGGGCCACGGTCGTTTGCACTCACCGTGGTTTTCCTTATCTTCCCCACCACTGTCTTCTTGCCCACCTTGGAAAGAGTTCTCCGTCCAGTCCGACTCCTCACTAACACTGACCGGCGCGTTCATGTCCCTGAGAAACACCACAATGACAGTGATGTTGTCGCTGGAACCGGCATCCCGAGCAGATGCCACTAATTTATGTGCTACCATGCTGCTGTCACCATTATTCTCCTTTAGATGGTCAGCCACCACTTTGACTGCCTCATCGGGGTTGACCGTGTCATAGAAGCCGTCGCAGGCTAAAATGAGGTAGTCTTCAGAGCCATCTAGTACAGTGGAGGCAGAGTCTGCGTCCCCACAGATATATGGCTTGTGCTCAGCGTCCCCTGGGGAGAAACAACAGACACACCAGGTGGTGAGTTTGCAGCCACAGCATCTGGAAGCCCTTTCATGAACGGAGCATAGAGCCAAAGACTCTTATCCCAGGTTAAAGCAATTATTTGGAAACTATTCCCTCAAACTGCAGAGGAAAAGAATAGAGGTTATCACTCACAAGCTCCATCTTCAGCTCTATTTCCAATTTGGATCACTAGAAAATTATAGTTTTAATGAAAAAGAAAAGCAAGTCTGAAGGAGATCATCGAGCCCACTCTTACCAATAGCTCTGGAGACTGACAGGCTCCCATTCACCCTCCAGGCTCCAAACCAGACCACACAGCCTCCAAGTGCCTCGATGCGCTTCTTCTCATCCTAAAGAGCAAGGCAACAGAGAAGTTGTTTGGACAGAGTGTTCAGTGCTGCCACCACACTGAACACCTCTATAAATACTTGGTGTTTCCACAAACACAGCACTGTGGAGGCTGCAGGCCCCACCAGATGAAAACAGAGGATTTGGACACAAATCCAGACCAACTACCAAACAAACCAGGATAACTGTGCATCCAACACAACAGTGCATCCCAGCTCTATCTGATGTAAAGCTGATAGCTCTCAGCTTCCCAGGTAAGCAGTGCCTGGCTGTATTTAGACCAGGCAGCTCTCACCTCTCGATCTGGTTTGTGGGGTTTCATCAGTTCCACAGCTTGGCCTCTCCTCACGAGCATGACCTGAGAATCCCCAAGCCAAGCCACATGCAGCATATTTCCTCGGATGAAAGTCACCACTCCAGTGGTTCCACAACGCAGACTCTGGATAGGGTGAAAGAAATGCCCCCAGTTTTAAATAGGCAAACAAGAACCATTTCAAAGCATTTTCTTGCTTCACTCAAGGACAGAACTTGCTGATATTCCAATATGCAGCCTGTTCCCAGGGAGGAACAGGCAGTGCTTTGCTTGATGGCTATGACTGTTCAGTAGCAGTCCCTCAGAGGCCAGCCTGGCTGAACACAAGTGATCAGTTTTGCCCTGTGACTCCCCTTGCCTTGGAATCATGTTTCAGAAGCTGGGCTCTGCTAGTGATGTGCTCTGATGCTGCTCCCTCTCTGTTGATAGAAACTCATGCATGTTAATATTCTTGAGGGGAGGTTTATTTGTAAGCATCTTAATTCAGCCCTTGTGTAAGGTTGTGAAATCTAGGAGTCAGCTATCCATTTATTCCTGCTTTCTTGGAGCTAAGAAAAACATGTTGTAGAGACAAGTCAAGAAAAACCAGACAACACCCCAAGGATTAAACCTAGTTAGCATGTGAGCAGCAACAGCATCCTTCTAAATGAACAGCATGCTGTGAGAAGTGGAGGCTGACACCTTTATGGAGCAGCTCACCGGTGGGCCCAGCTCTACGGACTATGCACAGACAGCTCTGGGCTGAGCCCTGGCCCATGCTCAGCCCCAGCACTGGGAGCACCTCTGCTGTCAAAGACAGAATCTATAGATGAACACTTTCAGAGCCAATCCCAGGGGACCCAATCACCTCTCTGGCTGCCTTCTGGACAAAGCGCTCATCGGTCACGCGGAAAGCTCGGCACAGCGCTTCGGCTGGGTCCTGGGGAAACATCTCCTGGTGGACCATGTTGACGTGGAGATGGATGGAGGCATAGATGGCAGCATCCACTCCCCCATGACCATCAAACACTGCAAAATAAGCTTGCTCTTCTTGGTCCTGTTAATGGAAACACATTGAGAAAACAACTCAGGAGAAAGCAATGCAAACAGCTAACTGGAGTGTGTGCAAACTTTTAAGCTGGAGATCTGGGGCGTCCTCATTACATTGCACTTAGAGGCAAAGCCTCCACTGGAAAAACAAACTACTCAGACCATCTTCAATTGCATCAGTGGGAAATTTCCACCTCATTGCTGATGAATTCTAGCTGCAAACCACAAGAGATGTCCTGCAAGGATCACTTGTGTGGCTCCTGACGTCCCATTTGTTACAATTCAGTCACTCAACTCAAATAGGAAGTGCCACTCTCATCAGCTTGGGCAGGAGGTTTTGTGACTGCAAAAACCACAGAGAGAGAAGAACATCCAATACAGTTTGCATGAAGTCTACATGAAGATTGGCATCCATCAGGGATAAAATGCCAGTGCAGCTGAAGTGTGATGCCTCTGCTTGCTTTCTTCTTTAGTTCTTAATCTGATCCACATCACCTGAGATACCTGCTTTTTTTCAAAGCCTACATGTAGTCTCTCATCAGATAATTGTGATTACATTCACAAATCCAATACAGCAAAATCACTCATCCTCAAGTCAGTTTTCTCAGCTCCCCCTTATCTGTTCACCCAGAGAAACAATGCTGCTGCTAGAGACAGCAGCTCCTGTGCCTATTCACACTCAGAAGACACCAACCCACTGTTAGTGCCAATTCAACCTTGACAGCCATCTCAGTGACTAGAATATTTGTGCTTTGTAATTTTTAAGTAATAGGCTCCAACATAAATTGGCATAAGAAAGCTGACAATTGACAGGCAAAGGAAACATTTGCCTCTGTTTGCATTAATAGCATTTAAAGGCAAGAACGTGGATGGGGCAGAAGATGGTTATTAAAGTGACAGGATGTAATAATCAATTATGCAGCAATTTGATCCCAAAGGTAAAATGCTTGCCACTTTCTTCTGTTTGCTGTGCTTCAGTGTCCAGTTTTATCTCTGAAGGAAGAGCAAGCATGACTGTTTGATCCATGGCCACATAAAGAAATGAATGGAGGGACGCCTGGCCCTAGTTCCACCAAACCTCTCATGTTGCTAGATTCTCCTGTGCACTGCACCCTATTCTACCATAAATTTTGTGATTTGGTGGGATTTTTTTATCCTTCTTTCCTTATTGTTGCTTTTGGCTTCTCCCTCCCAAGAACAAGGGCTGAAAAGCAGTACAGACCCACCCAGTAGAGAACTGGCTTCGGTGATGAACTATCAGGTGAACTCCTTCCTCACTTCCATTTCCAATCCTCTCCTACACCTAGGCATCTTCAGCCAAACTACGGCTCCCACCTTGATTTCTCACAGGGTACTACAGCACATCACTTGTCACTCACAAAAGTAGGGCTGCTGTCTGCAGGACAGCAGGTCAGCCCTTCAGCCACTGCAGGAGTGGCTACATCAGGATGGGCCAGATACAAACTTTGTCTAGCCAGATGACATTTCACCAGAAGTCTATGAAAATGACACTTTTATACTATATATCCCATGTAGAAAGTGCATGTTGCAGCGCTGCTATAGTTAGAGAATATCAACTGAACTAACTCAAGACCAAGTTTGTCTCGTGACTATCAGACCTCCTCAGGTCCCTCACAAGTATGGCTTTCCATTTTCACAGCATGACACCACCTGCTTTCCCCATGATTGGCAAATGGATTTAGCACATCTTGTCTTCCCCATGAGCTCTTTTTTACCTCCAGGTTGAAGAGCATGTTGAAGTCTGGGATGCAGACGTGCTTGTCTTCCATCTTGCGGCGCATGTTCTTGATGGCATGGATGGAGGTCTCGTAGTAGCGGTGAGGCTTGGGCTGGAGAGGGAAGTCCTTCACCCAATTGCTGCAGATCTCATGCAGTTTGCTAAACACTAAGCGTGCTAGCTTCACTGTCTCAATCTCTGGGGAAGGCAAAAAAAACCACAAATGAAAGGCTAAGAGTGTTATTAAGCAAGTTGTTGGTTTGGTTTTTTTCCCTTGCATACATTTACAAAGATGAAACAAAACCATTTCAGCCAAGCAGCTGAACTAGATGTCAGCAGGGAAATTCTGGGCTCTGATGCATAAAGAGAGGAAGCAAAACTCACCATAATCAGCATTCATCAGTGAGCAGCTCATTGTTTGTTTGTCTTTTTAACTTAAACATTCCTCCCCCCCGCCTCACTCTGTGCCTTTGGGGAACTCATTTGCAGCATTAGAAAGAAAAATGAACAGCAAGTACATCTCCCCCAGCATTTGCTCCCCTGGGCTGCTCTGCATGGGGTGGTGCAGCCCTGCCACAGAGGCTCCAACAGGGATTTTGTCATGGCACAGAGCATCACATACCAAAACTACAATGATGTATTGGGTTTTCAACCAAACTCTCTCTTCCAAACAACACCTCAAGGCAGAGCTGAGGCAATACAAGGGGAAAGGAGCTACTGAAATTGTTACTTTAAGGTGTTTGGGTGATGTAGGCATTCAGTATTGTACACATTCAGGTACCTTCTTAGTTTCAGATCATTATTTCCAGATTCCTGTCAAAGAAATGAGAAAACCATAAAGGTCTTAGAATTAAGAAAATGCTGGACTGTCACTGCTGAGAAACAGGAATTTTCAAATGTGAAAACTCAGATAACTTGACAATGGTTCTGAAATTCAGGGGAGGAAAACTGGAAGTAAGTATCAGAGCCTGAACACATCAAAATCTCTTTGTTCCTCCTAATCATCCATCAAAGCCAGAGAGCTTCAAAGCTTAACAGCAGCAATCCATGAGTGTCAATCATTCCTGGTGGAGGAATGGCTCAGAGGGAGCAGAGGGGAGAGCTACAGCACCTCTCAGTTCACAGAGGGTCTGTGAAGAACCTAAAAGCAGGATATACTCATTTCTCTACTAGAGCTACACAAGATGTGAGCTGTAGTGATCGGGGGGGGCAAGATCCTTAGAAGCAAGATATAATCCCAGCTCTGCTGATTATGAGTGGGTTGAAGCTTGCTCTGCAGGAGCAGCCATTAAGCTGGAAATAAGCTATATGCATAATCAAAAGGAGGTGTCAGCTTCTTGATCACACAGCTTTAAAAACAAGTGATGGAAATCAAATGACTGGGTCTTTCCAGCACCTGTACTGCTCTCACTGGTGCCACCAGAAACCTCTTCGTGAGGTAATATATAAGAAGAAGGACTAGGTAAAGCTGGACATCTCCAAATGATGTCTTTCAGAAGTGAATCTCACAGTCTTGCTCTTCCATGTCCTTCCACTGGGCATATAGGAAGGGAAAAGGTGTGCATTTCAATGTCATGTGGCTGTTACTCTTGAGTGTCACTCTACTGGGAGAAAGGGAGGAAACACATTGGCTGTGCTGAGATACAAACCACCCTTCCCCAGCAGGGAATGTGTGTAGTGTCAGCACCACCAGTAATTGCTCTTGAGGTTAAGAGAGGAGAAAGGCCCACAGCAGTTAAGCCACCCCCTCACAGCTGTACATTACTCATCAATTGTTAATGCTGCAGCACTGAGCCAGAGCTGACTCAGCTGTCATTGTGCTTGTGTCATGGAGAAGTTCATTTCCCTCCTGCTGCTCTAAACTCCCCAGTGCTGGAAGTAGCACTTAATTTGTACCACAGCTAGTGGGAAATCCAGCTCAGGCATTATTGTTCCCAAAGCAGATTGACTTCTTTTAGGGCAATACCAGTAAGCAGATTTTGCTTTTTAGTACCTAAGTTTTAAAGCTCTCTTGAAAGTGCAGGTTTGTAGATGTGTCATCAAGCTAATCATCAAGGTTTTCCTTAATCCAAGGACTCCAGTTTCTGATTAGGCAATGACCTCTTTGGGTCTTGGCTACAGTAAAGCCATCTCCTAGTAGCTGGAAAGATTGGGTAATGGGACTTGGTGATTTGCTTTGTCAAGTCTGCTGAATATTTGAGGTAGCTCCTAATGTAGCATGGTCCTACTCTCCATCTTCCTTTGGTGGTTCCTTCACAATGCAGGACCCCACATGAATCTCTCCCTCCACAAATAAGGAAAGTAGATGTTCTTAACCTAACCTTTCAAAAACAAACTCCAATGTCTCTCAGTTCTCATGGAAGCTCTCTTGCTCCTCTCCAGTACAACTGGAAGAGAAGAATCAGTCATGGCCTACAACTCTTAGATTCTGTTCTTGATATCCAAATGCACATGGTCACCCTGAATATAACAGGACCATATGCTCACATTCCTACATTTATGGGTTCAAACCAGTTTTCCTGCTTTTAAGGTTAGCATTCTTCTTTCATGAGGCTTCTCATTTCCTTCCCACCTGAAGAACCAATAACTGCTTTTTCCATCCTAAGCATGCAATGTGATTTGTCATATTGCAATTTGCAGAGTGAAATGTGGCACTGAGGATATCTGGAATAAGGGTTGTTTTTTTTTTCTTCTAGCAAATTCAAACTTGAGGCAAATCAGATAAATGTCTCCTTCTGTTAGACAGAGTGAAAGTCTTTGTGGGTTCATAACAAAAACCAACATAGAGGTGGCTATCCAAATCAGCCAGGTGATTTCAGCTTCATTTCACATTCTGCAGCAGCTCAAACATCATTAGAAAAAACAGTGAACTCTCAGCACAAAACTTCAGGATGCACAAATCCCATTTTCATCACCTGCTGCAGTTTCCTTTGTTGTCTTCCAAAGCATGAAAGTCTCCCTACATGGTACCATTAGGGCATTCATGAGTCACAGCTCTCTTCTAAGTAGCTAGCCCAGGTTTCTCAAAGGACTCCTACTAGGAAAGTTTGCTAGAGTGGAGCTGCTGACCTTTTGCAATGAAATCTCTGCATGAATCCCTCTAGTTTTGTTATGGTTTTCTTAGCCAAACCTTGCATCACTTCAGCTAATGTTCCATTTTGCAAATGATCATTTATGGTATATGACTCTAAGCTGCAGGATGCCTATGCTATGCTCCAGGAGATGTTCTTGTCCTTCCTCTCCCTCTTATCTTCACATTCTAACACTTTACATTGCATCTGTGGAGCTGTATTTTATTTTTCAATACCTTCACTATGAAAATTCACCTCAAAATACTGCATCTGGAGTCATATTTTTAGTGCCTGCTTATGTTTGCATCTGTGTCTCACAGATTTAGATAGATTTAAGTGGCAGTTTCTGTAGGTGTGAGGGGTTTGTGGTGGGCTTTTTCTTCTTTCTCTCTTTCTGTTGAACTCTTCAGAGATTCTGTGTGGAAGCTTAGTCAACATTTCCTTGGAGACTGTCAAATATTGATGCAAGTTTCAGAGATCTCAATTTGAAATTAATGAAGGCTGCTCAGCCAGAACAATGACAAATCTATTCCATTTACCTGCTCAGCAGGACGAGGCAGCAATACCTACAAAAAGGGAACCCATAGCATGTTCTTCTGTTTCTCAGGCTTCCAAAGGTCTCTGGGAAACACAGCAGAATCTTGCTTTTTCAAGAGCCAGACTGACAGATCCTACCTGTCCCCAGAATCAGTAACTTTTCTTAAATTAAAAAAGGAGGGAATGGACAATGTTTTGTGATTCTGTTTGCAAGATCTAATCACAGCATTCCTCTCCATACAGGTGGGAAATGTTGTTCTTCATTGGAATGAGCACCCCAGAACATTTTCCAAGGTTATTTAGGTCAGTAGAATCCTGAAACAATTCCCAGTGCATGGCTTTGAGCTGGATGCTGCAAAAATCTTGCTAGCCAACACAGGTCCATGGAGAAAAAGGACTTTTCCTTTTAAGATTGAAATCTCTTTATACTATTCCTTTGCTGAAACTATGTAAGAAATTAAAAGCTATACTGACTGAAAGAATTCAGAATTCAATTCCCTCTTGCCACTATGCTCTTAGGATGAAGGAGGACAACTGGCACTTGCCAGGAAACAGCAAGGTTCAGAGTCTGAAGTGCTTATAAAGAAACTCAGGGTCACCAGATACAGTCTTATGAGGCTGCACTTACACCTGGCCTTAAGGAGCAAAAACTTTATCAAGTACAAGTACAACCAGAGAAAGGCATTTAAAAATAAAGAATTCAATAGTAGAAGTTGAAATTAGACAAGATTCAAAGATGAGAAAGCTATGAGTAAGAAATTAGCCACTCTCTCTACCAGGAGTGGTGGTGAGTTCTCCATTCATCTTTTTACATCAATATGGGGTATTCCTTTACGAGAACTTCAGTCCAACTTGTTTAGTTAGCTGGTAGAAGGAACTAATTTGAGGAATTCCAGTGGTCAGCCTAAATGGATCAATGCTGGCTTTAAAAACCCATGAATTGTCTGGAGAGTGCTGCAGTGGAAATGGAAGGCCCAGCCCATGTAGAAGTGTCCCTTCTCCTCCCCAGAGGTACTTACGTATGATCCCATCTGCGTTCTCCACATGCTTTGGTAAGTAGAGTGCTGAAAGATCACCCTGAAGGACTTCATCTGAAGTTGCTCTAGCTAAAGCAGCAGCCAAAAAGGAAGGGCAATTACTGAAAAGAAAAAAAAAAAACACCAAAATCAAAACCATTAAAAGATATTTTCATTTCACAGAGATCCATAACAATGCTTTTCTCTAAGCAAGAACTTGAACCCAACTTTGTAGAACTTCTGCTTTTTCTTTGCTAGACAAGCACCCACAACCCTGCAGCAAGACCTCAAATGCACCATATGGATTTTAGTAACCCTGTTTCACTCTTATCTTTCCTGTTGAAGTTTTAATATTCCATTTCATAACCTCTACTTGAATGCTTTTCAAACCTAGACTGGCCACCCCTGCAAAGCCTGCCATGCAGCCCTTGCATGTACTTTTTCTGTGTGTGCATTATGCTCTTTTATCTTAAGCTCATTCTGTTCAGTTTCTCCTAAGAACTGGAGTCAGGATTCCAAAGCATACAAGAAGTCCTCAGATTTCCGTGTGCCCAAAACCTCACCAAGGGACTCAAAGTTAAGGCAAACCCATTTGAGGCATGAAGTTGATGTGCATAAGGTTAAAAAGCTCCCTCATGAAGGATCTCTATCAAGAATGAAGTGGCTTAAACTCACTGTAGCTTAATTAAGCCTCATCTCTCCCAAGGTTAATTAACCTATAGCAAACCAAGGCCACTTTAACATACATTCTCTCATTCAAGAGGAGTTTTAATATCTCTTAATTTATGCATGACTTTGTTATTTCCCATTGGTTTGCCTTAACTTCTCCAGATGTCTCTCTTGCTGATACAGCCCAAAACCTCCAGTTTCCAGTTATATTCAGGGCTAACAATGACCTCCATGATGTACCTACCATGGCAGGACTGCACAGAGACACATGAGCTAACTTCAGCCTCAGAAACCATCCCTCCACAATGGAATTCTGTGTCAGCTAGTGGAGGGAACAGGCAATGAGCACATATACTTCCTTAACCTATTTTCTCTGCTTAGGCCCAGTAAGTCTCTTCACATGCTTTTAGCAGGGTTGGAGAGTGGGTGTTAGCCTAGAAGCATCAGTCCAACCAGATCCAGAGCAGAAAAAAAGTCTACACACCAAACCAGATTCATCGGGCTTCGTTCTGGAGCCTGAGAAGCACATGGCAACTATCACTTCAGTTCCCATTTGGTTCACTGCCCAGGAAAGCCAACTGCCATCCTAAGCTGCCCCAAATGCTGTGGCTTCAGCAGTGAAATCTGAATTCTAGAGCAAAAAAATAAAATCAGATTCTCTACACTCAGGGCTTTTTGAAAAGCCATTTTACCATCAAGTTTTCCAGATTCTTGATACCAAATGCTGCTCCAAACAGTAAGATTACATAAGAGATGAAGGAAATGCACACAAAAGCACTCCTCTGACCCTCCTTCCTTCCTTACTATTCACCATATCTGTGAGTTACTTAACCATGAGATGAGCAGTAACTAGTGATACCTTGCCATGAGACAGGCTCTGACCCAGGCAGAGCCACTGACAAGCACCTCCTGGAACCATCAGCTGAGCATTCTGCTCACGCAGCTCCTCAGGCCTCAGCACTAATGAAGCATGACTGCTGGAGGAAATCAGCTGTCTTAGGCCTGCCTCTTCCCAGCACAACACAGGAACTCTGATCCTATTTACATACAGCAAATGCCTAGTGGTGAGAGCAATCAGCAAGAGGAAAACACACCGGGACCTCCGCTACTTTCTGCTGCATGTAGAGGTTGATTTCTATCTTGTCTTGTCTGCCTTTATTTAGCTGACAAAGAGCAGGCTTTTCATTGTTATTATTAGCTCCAATACTCCTGAGCAGTGATGCTGGTTGCTGCTTGTGTTAGCTACAATTTCCATGTTACAGCAAAAGTGAGAGGTTGTGATGCCTGGGATAGAATAATGATGCTAGCAGTTAGCAACATTGACAAAATACAGAGGAAAGATTAAGGTTCAGCCTAAATTCACACAGCAAAAGAACCTGTGCTGAAAGCATTTACAAACAGGAGCCAGACAGAGCTCACTCTGGGCACAAACCCAGCAGGCTGTGCTAACACCTGCAGGAATCTGAGCCCGTTTCCCAATCCAAGGCTCACCCTCAGGAGCTCAGAGCTGAAACTCTTTAGGAAAACCAAACTTGGTTTGTGTTGCTTACAAACAACCCCTCAGGACTATCCAGTGATGGGCAAAGAGGGAACCTGGTTTAGAACTAAGACAGTAATAGTTGCTAAAATAGAGCAGAGAAGAAATACCCCTGACACAAGGAACCTCTGCTCTGCTTGGGAGGAGGGAAGGTCACCTCTATGACGATCCAGAGTCACAGAATCATAGAATGGCAAAGAGTTGGAAGAGGCCTTTAGATGTCATCTAGCCCAATCTCCCTGCACTAAGCAGGGACACCTCATGTCTGAAATTTTAGACATTATTTTAACTGTAGTGACAGATTACAAACCTGAAAGGTGTATTTACAACATAGGTAGCAGGTCAGTGTCTCCCCAGTCAGCTCCAAATGTACATATCCTTACAGCCAACACTTTCACAGAGGAGCTCTTGAGCTAGTCAGAAAGAGCATTTCCATTCCAGTACTAAACCTTCACCAAAAGCTGCTAAAGATGTTATTAGATAAATTAAAGGATTTTAAGTGCATCCTTCCTGATTCTCTGGCAGCGTAGGTGTGTTTAGAACACCCACAGTTGCACTGCAGCAATCCTGGAATAACTCTGCTAAAGGTAATAAATCAAGCCTAAAAGTAGCTGTTTCCATCAATTAAGTTTGAGAACAACAGTCTGAAGTGAGTTTAACTCAGCCCATTTATTATGATGTTACTAGCTTAACACAGAACTCTGCTCCTTCCTGATAGCATTAAAGGGCTGAAGACTTTCCCAACCATTTTCTCTGAGCTATTCCTCTGTGCTCTAAATCTAATAGAAGGTCTCCTACTAAAAAAAAAAAAAAAAAAAGAGAGATGATAACTTGAAAATCTTATTGCATGCAAGTCCACTGTTGGGTTTTGAGTGACTTACCACTTTTGATAGAAAAGGTAGAGGAGATAAATCAGGTGAAGGTTTTCCTTCTATGTCTGGCCACTCTTTGTCCTAATAATAACAATTGCCTGCCAAAGAATTAATTGCCCTTGACACTACAAAGCTTCTTATGTAGCCATTACTGGACTAGGCCATGTAAGCAGGGAAGTGACCAGAGGCAGGCAGATGAGTTTCCCTTCCTGATTAACACAACTCAGAATTGACTTCTCTAACTTGGCTCCTGAGAGGACTTTAGTTGAATTACTTCTCCCCTTCAAGGAAGAGCAGACTGCACTGGAGGTTTTTCTGCTTCTTTTAGAATAGATCAGATGTCGAAGTCAAACTGCTATCAGGACACTTCATTATTGTTACAGCAAGACAAACAACCAACCCTTGGTTTTATCACAAAAGAGAACATTCAGGTGAGCACTGGCAGCATCCCACACAAGAGCAAAGACCCACACTGGATGACCAGACTCTGCCAAACTGCTAGTCCTCACCTGTCCCCACATCTTCTACACAAAAAAGTAGCAGCAGCCAGGAGCAATGGAGCCATGCACTGTGTCCTGCTGCTGGCCTAATGAAGGACTGCCTGTTGACTACTGAAAATAACTTTTTCTGCCACATTCTAGATGCTCAAATGTTATTATTAGTCATTAAGTTATGACAAATTGAAACTGGGAGGGCACAAGCTTGTTTGGCAGAGCTAGAATGCCTCTGTCTATTCATAGCCATGCCACTAATTTAGCAGTTGACCTTGGACAAGTCACTTCACCACTCAGACCTTCAGTTCCTCATCTACAAACAACGGATGATAATGTCATTTCCCTCAGAGAGAGGAGGAGGAAGGCTGCAGAAGGCTTAATTCAGATGTCTAGAGAAGAGCACAATTTCACTATATACAAGATTTATGGAGCTCTCCTACTTTGTTTCCTTGCTCCATATTCTCAGTCCTCATATGCTGCTAAGTGGAATATACAGGCAAACAGCTCCAGACAGGCAGGTTTGATCTGATGCAGGCAACTAACTGATAAACAACTGCATGACATAAACACATTCTAGAAAAGCTGACACATGGGGAAAATGGGGAAAAAATGGGGAAACCCAGGAAAGACAAACATCAAGTATTAACACTGAATGTTCCTGGAGCATTAGCACTGCTGATAGGAAAATGATGCTACATGCACACTCCTGCCCCTGTCCAAAACACCCAATTGAGTGCCACCACTGCTAAAAATCCTTAACACTGTCGCGGTTTGGTCTAACTGATGAGGCAGCACTAACCCAAACAAAGCAGGAAAAATGGACCGAAACGTACTGATGCCTTTCAAAGGCCAAAATGGGCAGTAAATCACAAAGCATACAGTGTTCCTATTACCTCAAGAATCCCCTGACTCTACAGAACAGCAATTGTTTTAGGGAGAATGAAACATGATTTAAATAGAAATGCTATTCAGTCTGCTGAAACACGAAACAACTCCACAGGCAAACAGTTGAAAGCATCGTCTATGGTTTCACACAGCCAGCCAAGCCCAAGAACATGACCAGAAAAGAACCAAGTACAGCACATTCCCCTAAGGCCCATAATTTACTGTGTTAGCAGAAGACTCTGTGGGGATGACAAGCTAACTGCACCCTTTCCAAAAGGCATTACACGAGGGATGTAGTTTCATAAACACTCCTGTGCTCATGTGGCCCGTTGCAAGCTCTTGTTAGAAAGCAAGTTTTGCAAGACTCAATCTATGGAAAACCTCATTTGTCCCCAGCCTTTATTTACAAAACACTCCCATGTCTCAGGAGGCTACTTCCAGATGGAGCCTCTGATAGACCCTGGAAGCTCTTTGAAGAAGCCTTTAAAGTCTTTATTATTGAAAGTCTCCATGCTGTGAACTGCAGCAGTAATGAGCAGAGCAATTCTTTGAGAAGCTCCTTTGGTTGTTTACTCAGTTCTCCCTTCAGCCATCTCCTCCACAGGCTACCAGCTGAGAGACTTCTGTGTGCCTCCTAACTCCTCTAAGTCAGGCACGACTTGGAGAAGGACTCAGGAATATTCTATTCAGGAGTCCTTAGACCCCCCAAATGATTATGGATGTATCTTCTAATTATGGTATAATGATTTGCAGCTCCTGGCTCTGCAGGTTCTCCTCACAAAGCACTGTGGCTCTCCTGTGAGCTCACTGCTCTGCTCTGTGCTGTTCTGCTACTTTGCAGCTGGTGCAAGTTTTGATGCTTATTCAAAGTTTGGTCACTCTAGACAAATGGAGTATGGGTTTTTTCCTAACACATGGTGAAATCCTGCACTAGATTTTAGCTGCTGCAGTGAGTTACTAAAAAAAGCCAGCACACATAGACAAAATAAGAAACAAACAGAAAACAATGCACCTTTTAAACGATTGCATAAGCAAAGCTCCTTGAGAAGTCATTTGAGCTGGCAGTGTTGAGACAGTAAAGATGCTTGATAAATCTGTTTGAAGGAGCTGAAAATGTGCTACACAAGGAAGCTGCTATCTATAGGCTTCACAGAGACAGCTGCCTGGTCACATTCAAAATGATTCTGTCCTTGTGGTGACAGTTGTAAGCAACAGAAATCTAATACACAACCATCACAAAAATACACTCTTTCTGATGTGTTTACCGTGCCCACATTCTATACAGACACTGCAGGAGTACCTCTTTTTTACCAAATATTTAACCTTTTGCATTGTGCTCACTGCCACATTCTAGAGAGTATGATCAAGTCTATACAGATATGTTCCCAGTTAAGTCTATCTTAACTGGACATTAAAAACCCCAAAACAGAGGTGCACTAATCAGGTAACATCCTCCACAGCTGGATTCAGATGCTTTAAGATAACAGACTTTCAGTATTTATCACTTTATTTTGAAATAGCTGTTATCTTACTTGTGCAAGCATTTATGGAGGCTACAGTCTCAGAAATGTCCTAGACTCCACAAATAAATACACTAAGTGAGAATAAAACTACTTTTGTAGGAACACTAATTTCCCTTTGCAAGTTCTTCTTTTGCTGATGGTGAATAATACAAGTTCTCAGCTTAACTCTGATCACTGAAAGCCAATCTCATAAAATTAGATGAAGTTTGTATTTGACAGCTATGACTAAGACAAGTAAAAATACTCTAGTTTCCAATTTTAAAATAACCACCTTAAACAAAAAAAGCCCACAAACCCAACAATTAAATAATGCCTTTAGAAATAACCTACTAACTATCACTTGTTAACCACCACAAGTCAAAACATTGGGTTTGGCTTGTTCACAAATTAAGATCTGAGATAAAAAAATATTCAAATTCTTTCCTCATTTTTTAATGAGTCAACAAAATGCTCTCTCTAGGAAAGGATATGTAAGGAGAAGTATGAATGGAAACCTCCATGGAATTATGTTCAGTGATCAGAGAGGGAACATTTGTAAAACCACAGAACTCCATGAGTGCCTTGGCACATGACTTGGACTGAGCCCTCTAAGCCATCTTCTGCTGGGTAGTAAGTCACTCCTTCCTCTCTCCAGAAGGGTAAGTGCACATCACAGGACAGAAAGCTAACCAAAAGTAAGCAAGACAAAATGCAAAGGTCACTGGTGTCTCTTTGATGAGGAACAATGTCAGCAAGGCTAGTGTATATTTTAAAAAAATAAATGGTTGCTGACCACAGAGCACTCATAAGCATTTGTGATTTAATGACTGACACTAAAATGCAATTGACACTGAAGAGGTGAACTGTGAAGAATTCAAAGTACATAAAACAGCTTCTCCAGAGCTGTTCTGCTGAACAGATTGTATATTATCTTTGAACCCTAATTCTCTGATTTCTCTAACTCATTCTTCCAATACAGCAATGCTGAGGTTACTTATATTTCAACCTCTGTGGAGCTGATGTTACCTGCATTAAAAGCTCCTTTTAAAATGACAGAAGTCATCTCCCCTAACATGAACAAACCCTTAAAACCCTAAGATGAATCTTCCAGGAGCTGAAAGCCCAATTACTGCAAGAAATTGAATTCCCAGAAGTGACTGTATGATAGTTTTCTGCATTATATCAAAGAATTGAAGATACAAAGTTTGCTGTTAGAAAAATCACACTCCAAGACTAGAGTCCTTCACAGCTGCATTATATCCATCCCCTACTAAAGAAAGGTAAACCTAGGCTTTGGTGGAATGTGAAGAAAAATCATTTTATTACTGAAATGGACCAGAATCCATGAAACCTCATTTGCAATAGTGAGATGTCAAGGATCTCTCTATATAGCAGCCTTCTTTTATTTAAACCAGAAGCTTTTCTGCAAGATGTTGAGGGATTGGATAGCCTTTTCTATTATTTTAATCACTGCTATAAAGATGCATTTTAATTGTGAAAATCTTACACAATTTAAACAACAGCAGCAAGCCATGTACTTGATGGACATTGATTATAAAGCTTAGATCTTTAGGATTCAGCTAGGTAAGTGCAAACACATAGTAAAAATAATAAATAAATCTGTATTTAGCCTCTCATTAATCAAAATAAAGGTAATTTATTAGAATTACCCATACGTGTGACTTTGGGGAATTTATACAGTGACAGAAGAGCCTTCTGGTTTTTGTTGTTATTGTTTTAGAGGGATTAGCTTGCATATTTATAGGGTGCATTCTCTCTTCAAAAGAGGTGCTTAGCATCTGAGTGACACACATCCCTTGTAACCAGAGCCTGCTGCCTGCCAGTCCAAAAGCCACTCACTGCCTACTTAGCATCCCCGTGTCTGGAATGGTAAGGACACCCACATCTATGCCAGATGCTTACCTAAAGAAATACATTTCTGAACTGGAAAACCAATGTCAACAACAGTTACCTGACAACAAGTTTCTCTGTTAGACTGAGGTGTGGTTAAAAGCTCTACAGGACATTAAAAATGTCATTGATTTCTTTTCTCTCTTTGGCTCTCAGTCAATCTGAAAGTCAGCATAATTCAATCTCTTTCTCCTAGTTCCATTAGCAAAGAAAGGAATCCATGCTTCAATCTAGGCTGCCTTATTGGAAAAAGTAATTTAATTTTACATCTGAGAGTGTGCCAACATCAGCATAAAACCTTACCCAGTATACATCAAATTTAATTTCTAATTCCTGTGTTCTGTCAAGCCAGAATGAGATGCTGTCTAAAAATCAATGAGAATGTCCACATTTCCCCTGAAGAGACTTACACATATTCTTTTTATTTCAGGTATCTTATGATCTAGTTGGGAGTTTTTGATGATTTCTCTCCTTACTATAAAATATTAATGCCACACTATCTAGAAAAGTACATGTGGCAGAAAACTTTGTTAGAGCAGGCAAGCTTTGGCCCTAGAAGTTCAGGCATATCATTTACTAACCACTGGTTCATCTCCTGTTTTTCCTCTCTGTTAAAAACGAACTTTCATTGATACCTCTCTCTTAAGCTGAAGAACACAAATTTGAAGTGTCCAGAAAGAAAAGTTACCTAAGAATCACCCAATGCAGAGCATCTATTTTATTCCAGATTAAATGAACATGCCAAAATCCTATGCCTACTAGTCACAAAGAAAAATGTATTTTTCCATTCTAGTTAATGACTTAATTTCAAACAAATGAACCAAAATGCTGCACAGTAGCACATACTGCTCTCTGAATTTGTATCTCTACTGCTGGCAAAAAAATGTAAAGTGACTTCTTTAAGACAGGGTAAAGACAATGATTCTACAGTGCCCATTCAACCCAGCAGTTTACAGGACCACCACTCAGAGCTAGACCCCAAGTAATTGTCCTTGCATTGTAATATCTGTCTTCATGTAAATGAGACAAAAACTAAAAGCTGCAGGCTGGGGTTTTCCAGTGGCATTTGATCACTTAACTTCTTTCAATCCATTGAACAAATATCAAATATAAGGCAAAACATACCCCAGAAGATTGATGACCACTGAGTCAGCAGCAAATGTTCTCCTGCTCCCTTCTCGCTCTCGTGAAACGCAGTTCATCATACAAATGGCTTCGGTGTTTATGCCAGATGTAAGATTAGATAATTAGTCATCTGAGGCCTCGATGTCAACTCTTTTGTGATACAAAATTTATTCCAAATGCACTATTTATAATCAGTTGACTTGCAAAAGCATTCTGGTGTTAGGCAGTAATACATCTTTTGATGTACAGCTAACTATCTGCCACTCTGGAGGAACATCCTCTGTTTCTGCTCTAGCAATGCTCTGCCTCATCTTAGCCCCTCCAGTGACTTCATTATTTTTTTGTCTGCAAAACAGGGATAATGACACTGACCTTTGGAAAGCAATTTCAACACTAGTGATGAACAGCACCAAGAAAGGCTGAGTATTATTAATTAACTCCAAACTGGGAATGGAACAGGAGAGCAACTCACTTCCACTCATCACCAGAAAATATTGCTGCTCTTCTACTTACTTTCTCTTGAGCGTGACATGCAAGATGATCAAATTAAAAGCAAACAGGAAAAGACTACACAGTACCTTTAAAAATCATTTTTACAGAATAACATATAACTACAAGCAGATTCAAACACTATACAGTGGAGCAAATTAAAGATTTTATTAGAACCTCAATTTCAAAGTTACTGACATGGATACATACAGAACAAGACACCAGAGGAATAAATGGGGCTGTAAAATTCTCTTTCACCAGAATAAACCTTTACTTACTCCAGAAAGATCACATCCTAATTCCCACTGTCACTAGTCCTTTGCAGAATTGCAAAGAATATTGGCAGGTTTAGGTTTTTTCTTTAAAGGATAATCAAAATGTTTTCCCTATTCTACTTCACATTAAAGTCCCTAATGCATTCTGTTCTACTGAGCCACATAGTTATTTCCATCACTCTTAATAAATAACAGTTGCCACTAGTAGTTAAGCCAACAGATCTGAATTATTTATAGTGTTGAACAGAACAGCAGATAAAATGCATTAGGGCTTTCAGTTGTTCTTGCCTGAACGACACAGTGGCAGCCTTTAGACATTTTTCCACAAAGCTGTAAAATATTCTGCTTCCAATCCTGGTTTAAAAGATTTCCTAAAGAGACAACAGCCAAACCCACTGCTATCCATCTTAAATAATCACATTTATGAGAAGTAGGTAAGAGTGTCTTCCAAATACGGAATATTATTTAGGGGGGAAAAAAAGGCCCAAACTTTGATTTGATTGAACAGTTTGCATTCAAATCACTATTTATCATTATTACCCAGAACTTATTTATTTAGATATTATTTACCATGACTCTATACCTTCCAGTTCATGATCTAAAAGTACCTCATAATATTGAACTTGGCATTTCTCTTCTCCTTTGCCTATAATCTCTCTTCAATTGGGAAAAAAGCACAGATACCATCTTCATCTTACAATGGCAAATCCAACCTCGCATTCAAGGGCAGAACATGGAAATCCCAGGTCCTGTCTCCTCAATGTCTCTTTTTAAGAGGCTACATCATGAAACATTCAACACAGAAAAAAACAGGGACAGAAATTATCTTGACAACACTTGACAAATTACTTTAAACACAGTAGTTGTGTTACTGCTCTTTGTGGCTTAAAAGATGCATTCCAGTATCTGGTCTTGACTGACTGATGAGATAAGATGCTTCTGCTGACCTCTGTCTGAGTAGACATTTGGGGTAATGTCTTCCTTTCCCATCTTGTACTGACATCACTGGGGACTGCACTATACACCATGGATTCACAAGGAGAACCCTGCCCACAAATGACAAGGAGATTTACACTTAAATGCTGCAGAGAGAAGAACTGGAGGAGTAGTTGTAGCAACATAAGCCTAAATCAGTTTTTCCTTTTATAGTTCACCTTCCACTTTCTATGTGGATCTGTTTAGAGCAGGAAATGCTGCAAATTGTAGCATCTCCAAGGAGGAAAAAAAAAAGGGGGAAAAAAAGGAAAACCTGTAGAGGTAGAACAACCAAACCAACCTCCACCTACCAAACACTAAAGATCTGGCAGGAGGAAACATCACTTTCAGGCTATGTCAGGTTATTAAGGCACCTGAAACTGGCCCCATCACATGTTAGACTGTAAGAATCACAGAATCCCAGCATGGCGGGGACTGGAAGAGACCTCTGGAGAGGGTCACCTGAAGCAGGGTACAAAGCATCACGTCCAGGAGGGTTTGGAATCTTGCCAGAGAAGGAGACTCCACAACCTCCCTGGGCAGCCTGGGCCAGTGCTCTGTCACCCTCACAGGAACGAGGTTTTTCCTCCTGTTCAGATGGAGCCTCCTGGGTTGCAGTTTGTGCTCACTGCCCCTTGTCCTGTTGCTCTGCACCACTGTGAGAGACTTGCCCCATCCTCTTGACACCTGCCCTGTAGATCTTTCATAGAATCACCGAGCCACAGTATCCAAACCATCAAGCAGGCTCAAGTGACAGGGATCTCTGTGCTTCCCCACTCCTCCTTTCCTTGGCTTAGCTTCCCCACTCTCCCAGTTCAAAGGCTTATTTGCAACCTGCACTCTGATTTTACTGAGACAGCTGTATGTCACAGGAGTGGCCATGCTCTGAAGATGAAGAACATGGCTTTAGCTTTGGATAAAGCAGATCCTGAGCCTAAGAAAGATACAGTTTGCCTGCAGTATGCATCTATATATAGCTCTTTTTGCACACAAAGGCTATATGAATTGATTCTGAAGCTGAGGATTTCAAACAGCCTCTCTCTTATCCTGAAAGGTACAGAGAATCTTTTAAAACTTGGAAAACATGTCCTAAAACTATTTCCATCACTATTTAAACACAAATCTGTGTGCAGATTCCAATCACCACTATAAGGTTAACTGAAAATAAGAGCTGTCACCTTTTACAGCTATGACATTATCAAATAAATCTCACAAGATTATAGACATGATTTCTCTGCCATGGGCTTCTCATTATGACACAAATTCTACCTGCCTATTCACCAGATTTTGGGCTTTGTTTATGAAAAAGAATCAGCCTCTTCCTAAAATCTTACCCATTCCATTTTACTTTGTATGAGCCACATTAGATGAACATCATCAACTCCCCCACCTCAGGGGCAATAATGCAGCCCCCAATGTAAGGCAGCTCAGGTAAGAATAACCTAACAGCTCTTCTCTCTCTCTCTCTCCCCCCACCTCAAGGAAGACTGTGATCTTTTCCTGAGAGTTTATTATTAAACCTGTTATCTCTTCAGAAGACAGACAAGCTCTAAATATACAAAAGAATCTGTTACATAATACCTCAAGAAAGGAGGCAGCACACCACAACCTGGAGATAACAGGAGCCTGAGTAAAGTAGAAATGGAAAGCTGATGAAAATCTATTACTGTTTTGTCTTTGCCCAGTGCCTAGACTTAGGTCCAGCCTGTGTAGAGTAGACTATGGAATCATATGTGTAAAACTTAGTGTTTTACTTCTATGGGAGATCAGTAAATGCATACAAGCAACACTGTGTGGAAGTTACTTCAGGATCTGGCAAAAACTTAAGTCAGCTCAGAAGACATCTTCCTCCAAACCAACAGAACTTGTTTGAAGCTCTGTGAACCAGGATTGTAAATAATACACTAGTGAAGACTGAGTCACCCACAGTGATGAGTAGGCTCAAAGCTGCTTCAAATGGAGCAGTGTCATGGTTATAATCAGCAGTTAAGAGAGTTACCCTATCAATTACAATGGTAATACATATTCAGGGAGTAAGTGATATGCAGACAGAGAGAATATGAAATCAAAACATTAATAAAAAATAAGGAACCTTGCGAGAACAAATGATTACCTTCTGTATCTACAGTGCTTTATAGGTTCCCAAATGAAACAGAACCTAAAAATAAATGATTACTTCTCCCAGCAATGACATACAAGCTACCTTGGATGAAAAACAGCAAATTGCTAACCATAGAGAGAAATATTACACAACTGTTTTGAACAAACAGAAAGAAATGGACCGTGCTAGAAAGAACAGCAGGAGTCTATATAAGAATTGAAGTTATCCAAGCTAAAACTTAACCAGAAAAAATGGGGATATCTTCTTGATTTCTTACACCTCTGATGATATTTTCAATAAAAATGAGAATGGTCAGAATGATGTGTTTCTTAGGGGACAGAAAGCTCATCACTCAATCTATCTCATCCTTCTTTTGCCATTCTTTAGCATCTGAGACACTAACTGAAAGAAGATACTCAGCATTTGTAGCTGGAATACATCCATCCATATATATATATACACACACATATATATGTGTGTGTGTGTATGAATATGTGTTTAAATATGAACAATCGCCACAGACTCCTTAGGAAAAAGAAGAGGGAAGATACTGAAACAGGCAGAAGACTGAAGGTCACACAAAAGCATGTAGCTAATCCAGAAAAAACACCATTAAAACACTCTGCCAAGTAATATTTTGAAAATGAAAACCACAACCAATTCTGTCCCAAAACACACAGCTAGAACCAACTCTATCAGCAATATTGGCCTTGAAAAACTAAAGAAAGAGGCCACTGAAAGCCACCCTGGGCTAAGGGTAGCAGTAAATTAGAATAGCAACTATGTAATCAAAAAGGAACAAATTCAGGAGGAGGTAATCAAGTAAATATGAAATACATGTATGTTTTCTTAGTTGGAACATGGATTTCTGTGAAAAAGTCTGACTGCAAGAATTTGTAACTGTCAAAAAGCACCAAATGTAAATAAAACTCGGCTAAAAAAATTCAACCTGTATTCTAAATCCACACTGAAAAACAGCACTGAATTATTTCTGTTGGATTTAGCTGTAGAAGACAGCTAATAGCATGCAATTGGATCTATCAGAAGTACAGTCAGGCAGCACAAAGATTGCCTTGAGGGCAGACAGTTCTCAGATAAAAACCCAAGTGGTGCACCTGCATGAGTGAGCTTTTTAATGATGCATGGAGTCAACAGAAGAGACATGACTGCCATTGGTTAGACTGAAAATAATATACCAAGAAAAAAAAAAGATTAGGAACACCAGCTGAGCTCAGAGATAACATAGGGAAAGTTAGTGTTAAAGCAAGATTTAAGTTATAACGACACAGCAGTAGTAAATTGGAAGATGTAACAGGATAGAAGAGTGAGCACTGCTCCCAGTTCTGCATCTGACAAATGATACCTCTGCCAGCAAATCATTTAATCTCTACACATCCATCCATCTAGATGTCAACTAGGTTTATTGCCTTAAAACTTTAGAAGAATACTGTAAAATTTAATTCATTACTGCCTGGAAACTCTTTTAATCCTTGGGTAGAAGTGCAGGGAGAGGACACTGTACTGCAAAATGAAGACTATGTGATAAACTCTTCTTGTATTTACTTCAGTGACCTCCTGCTCTCCTCTCTCCCATTTCGGCTCCTGGGTTCCACAGCACTTCATGACTGTCTCATTTCTCTGTCTCAGGTTAGCAGGGTGAGAGCTGTGGTCACAAGCCAGGAATGTCAGGGCTGTCTGTGGGATGGAGTTAGCAGCTGCTCCCATGATATACAGGGAATACAGGAAGAATCCTACTTTATCCATGTAGTAACAGGTTTTATTCTAAAATCTTATGCTAAGAAGTACTGTAAAGAGCAGATGGGAAACCACAGGAGATATGAAAGAGTAATCTAGGTCCAAATCATTCCTGAAGTTACTGAGAATGAAAAGTTAGAGGCTTGATTTGGCATCAGCTGAAGACACTACAAACTTCCAGAAATGCAAATGAAGCACCTGGCATAATTAAACTCAACTCTTCCCTTTAGGATGAGAGGGGAAAGCCAATGCCTAAACTTCCAAAAATCTTTACAAGTGTAAAATATTGTAGATTTTTCTAGGTGCAGAAAAAAGGCATGTTCAGCCCTACACTCTCTTTAAGGGTTGGACACATATTCATTAGTTTTGAAACAGAAAAGCAGAACTAAAATTCTCATTCAAATGAGATTAATAAAACTGCAGCATAATGAAATGAGGAGGAATGCAAAGGCAGCAATGTGAACTCCTCAGGGATCAGGGAAATGAAACAAGTACAATACATTATAACTTTGTTATAAAACAATAATGGTCTGGTGACAAGAATCTCATCCTTTTATCAAACCTCTCTGGTTTTTAATATCCAACCCTCTCTTCTTTCTGATCAGGGCTGGTTACATAATCACCAGCCAGGGCTGAAATCATGCATTTGATTTATAGATTTTTATTAGTCCCAAAGACAGTGAGCAAATCAATTCATTCCCAGATGAAGTAGAGCAAGGTTGGAGCTGCAGCACTGCTACACTTTCACATGGGCTAGATGGCAGTAAAAGAAAATGCTTATGACACTGAAATAGAGACACAAGCTCCAGCAACCACAAAACAAAGAAAGGGAAAACAATGCACACAAGAATGCAAATCCAGCCTGCTCTGCCACTCCAAGCCAAGGCACATCACACTCTCTTCCCAACAAGGACAGCCAGTGGCAGGAGGTCTGAAAAACCCAATAAGGAAAAGCTAGGTCCCCGGTTTAGAGCTCTCTAGTCCTTGTGATATTTAGCACACAGCTTGTCAAGAATAATGCAGTATTACACCATTCTTCAGGAGCCTCTTCTGCCTTTTTAGCTATGAGTCACTATTATATTAGGAAGAAGTGAGCTTAATTTAGACAACACAGAAGGGTAAATTTTAGATTTTCTTAAGGTCTCTGATCCTAGGGGCTACATTTTTTGTTATTTATTTAACATCTCATTTCTCTCATCTTCCCTTTGTTTTTTATTTTAAATACAACTATGAACCTTTCATTCATTTTCAGTAAGTGGCACAGGAAATAATCATCACCCTGAACATGAGGGAAGGGGTTTTCTACATTTAATGGGGGATTTTCTCTCTGCTTTGCTCCCTCTCCCATAGGAATGACTTAAAGGAACAAAGGAGTATTCCTTCTGCATTACTCCTCCTGCAAAATGTATTGCCCCAATCCACCTAGCAAGAAGGTAAATGGAATAACTGCAATGTATATTAGCATTTAAAGCCATTTCTTAAATACAGATCTAGTCCTGTCTTTCTAGAAAAGATCTGTTTTGTTAGCAATCTTCATTTAGGCTGGAAAAGGAGGAGTATATGTGCCCTGTTTAATACATGTGCTGAGTTTAATGTGAGCCCAACTGAAAACAATAGTGAATCCTTCTGATTTTAGCACCTCAGTGATCAAAGCTTTTCTCTCCACAGTAGCAGTTATGAGAGGTTTGCAAGGAAGAGAACAATAATGTACAATAAAGACATGTCTGAGTAACTATTCAGGTTTAGATACCTGCAAAAGCTTCTGAAACAAGAAAGAAAATTAATAGAATGACTAAGATGAATTTGCATCCTTGCTACTACAACAATTAAAGACATTTTTCTTATCATGTGAATGTCTTAGGCATTTCATTCACAAGGGAGATTGATGTGCTGATATATTTTACTTCCAAGTTAAAACGTATTTCTTTTTCACTGCAGCTACTCTCTGGAATTTATTAAAGGAAAAGAGTCAGAAAGATTGATAACAGAACGAACCAGTAATATTAAGCCACAACTGTAACTATTTTGGCATCCCACATCCACTAGAGCCTTTGATATGGGGCCTAGAGGGTAGAAATAATCAGACATTTGCTCCTCTCTGTCACCTCCATCAATTACCTTTTCACTCTCCAACATCCCACCCTTAAGCCCAGGCACATATAAGGCAGAAGGATTCCTCTGGTCACACCTCTGCTTTGGGTCTGATCAGTCTGACAAGCTGCTGAGTAACAGAAAAGACCTCCCAACATTTTCTTTGGACATCCTTCCAAGACAAACTCTATCCTCTAGAAGGGATTGTTGTGATGTGAAGGAGCAGAACAAGAAAGGAAATGTGAAATGGTCAGGAAACGGGAGAAAAGAAAGGCTATCCTACAGAATGTTCCAATAATCAGTCTTGACATACTTTCTCAGAGTTTCACTACTGGAAATAAAATGCCTGTTCAAGTACCATAATTTAAAGAAGCTAAAGAACAAACCAATTTAGGGGGGAAAAAAAGGCAAGCAGATTTCCCACTAGATGTATTTAATATTGTGTTGTTTCCTGATGAAATCCTTAGTAAGTGGGAGTACTCAGGGAGACACTTAGATTTACATAAATTTGAGACAGAAAAACGCTGATAGACTAAATACATTGCACTGCATGGTTAGGACTGAGTCTTCCAGTGGAAGTTCCATCAGGCTCCAGACAGTGCTCAGTCTCAGGCAAAATTCATCATTTACCTTCTAATATGTTCTTAAAGCCAGTCCTACTGCCCTCTCCTTCCTACCATTACCACGCTATTTCAAAGTTCTTCATGCATAATATATAAATGTTAAGTTAGGGTTTTACTCTGCTTTTAAACAAATAAAACATAGATAAGTCCATTCTGGTTTTGGCACATAAATTTTAAATATGACTATATACAGTTCCTCATAACCTGATTTTTACCCCTCTTTTAAAAGCAACAGCACACATATCACAGCAAGACTCAGCACTTCATAATTCAATACAAAACTTCTATCACCCCCCAAAAAAGATTACTGTAATTTATTTAACTACTCTGCCAGACTTAACTCAAGATGTAATGAGTACTTATGATTTTTTTTCCCCCCATGATGTCCAGTAAATTCAAATACTAGTAATTCTTCTTTTAGCAATTTCATCTGCTCGAAGAGGAAGATCCAGGTGAAGCCTTAGCCACTCACCAGAATACCAGGATTCTCTGCTTGGCAAATGTAGAAGAGATTTAAAAGAATGATCCATTTGCTTTATAAACCCAGTGCTCCATGAACAACTTGTGTAAGAGATCCAGGATAGAAAGAGCAAGGAGCACACCCAACAATACTTGTTGTAAAGACCTTACTAAAAAGACAGGTAGAAACAGGCAGAGCAAAATTCAAACATGGATCACAATTTTCACCTCATTCCCAAGGTGTATCCTTTCAGCCATTCCTCTGTTTTTACTGCTTACAACTTAATCTCCCTATGAAGGAAAATAATAAAATATTAAGAGAAATATGTAAGATCAAAGTATGTGGAATTTGGAAGCTGTCATAAAAAACAACAGATGGCTCAGGAGTGAATGCACGCCCCAGTTCACTTCTGGGCCCCTGGTACCATTCCTAAGCTGATGACGTCAGCAGAGCTCCTCCAGTGAATTCCAGCCCTGCAAACACTCCAGCTTCATGTAGTATCCTACACATGCTGAGGAAGAGATGTCCTGCAGAGGCAGTGGTTACTCACCCCAAACAAATACTCCACGTGCAGCCACTCTGTACATTACATCCTCTAACACCTACTGGCAAGGATAATGTCTGCTTTCTGCTCCAGGTAACAGCCCAACTACTTCAGCTGCCATCATGATCTTAGTTTTAAAGCCACAAATGTTAGAGGGAAGCAATCTAAAGCAATGAGAGTGATCAAACGTTCAGAAAATATTATCTATGAATAAAGGATGGTGCATAAGGAAAGATGATCATTCACACATGAATCCATGAGGCAGATGTGTGCTGCTTTCTGTGTTCATGAGGAAGGGACAAATATTATTGAAACAAATTATCAGGAGAGATTCAGATTAGGCAGCAAGATAAACTTTCTACCTGTAAGTAAAATTACCAAGAATGGGAATAACCTGCATAAGGAGGCTGGGGGATCTCCACTGGCAGGAAGTTAGAGACGAGGTCAGAAAAGTGCCTCTCAGGATACGGTTTAGATTGAGCTAGTTCTACCTTGAGGTAGAAAGATGGACTAAATGACCTCCTGAGCTGCTTTGCAGCCCTATTTTCTATGCTTTTTCTAGTCTATTAAAAACATGTGCAATTTCCCTTAGCTCTTTTCCTTACAAGGAAGGAGGGTAATTCAGGAGACACACAGTCTCCAGAGCATAGCCCTTATTAATTAACCTCATAACATAACCTGCAGTAACATTGTGCAGTGGTGTGTACCCCCTCCAGTGCCTGTCCTACATAACAGTGTCTTGTAGCTACAGAATGTAGAGCTTGATCACAAAGATATTGGTGAGTCCTAACTCTCTCTGAAATCAATGGGAATCGAGGTAACTCATTCTGAGGTAACTTATTAAGGATTGTAATCAGGGCCCCAGCCAACTCGAGCAAAGCAAGACCTAGCAGGCATCTACAACATCTGATGGTTGTTCCTCAGTCTGCTCATGTATGGCTGTAAACAGATGCAAGACTGAAGAGCCAACCTGTCAGAAACACTGTTGCAATGATTTCAGTTGTTCTAAGCCTGGCCTGTTCTACTTAAATAAATAAAAGAATCCTCTTTTTCCTCAGGAAGCATCTCCCATGTGGACAGATCTTTAGGTAGATGCTCATGGCAGCCTCTTCCTTGAGCAATACTCTTTGCCTATCCACTGTGCTCATCCCAGCTGGTAATCATCAGAACTGAGAGACTTAATTACTGTACTTCTCAATAAGGCTTTAATTTTATTTTTGTTCTTTCTGCTGAAAATGCCCATGAATCAGAGGGTCACTTTAAGCACAGGATTCAATTTAATTATACTCACAGGCATTTTTATCATTAAACAGGTCAACTTATTAAAAAAATAATCTTGATTATGTATAATGGAAAGCCTGGCAGGCAATCCAGAGGAGTCTCACTCTAAAAGCTTTCACATCCATTTGTTTAGATTTGTTTACTAAGCACTGGGCAAGATCCCACTGAATGAACACAGCAGCATTAACTGAAACTACATCTAGGATTTAATTACAAGTGGATTTAATGCTGACTTATTGACTGTTTTCATGGGAATATTTACCAGGATTTGTAAACTGGACTATTATCTGCTAATAAAAGAAAGGAATGAGATAACCAACAGGAAAGGTCACTGACTGAGACTGTGACTGTATATTCCTGAATGGAATCTGGCAAAATCCTTCCCAAGTTACATAATTATTTCATACAATCAGGTCTAGCCTTCAGATAGGATACGTACTTTTTCAGATAGGGCACTGTTTTAATTACCTGCCAGGGAGGATGTCTCTGATGGACTATCCTCATCTGAACTAGATCCAAAAAGAGAAATCCATGCTGTTCCTGAAAGACCTGAGATGCAAGGTAGAAGACAGTAAAAATGCTGGAGAAACAACATTTTTGCTAGCAGAGACCAGAAGAGGTCTTCTGGAAAGCTAGTTTCATGCTCAACTATTCCACCTCAGTACTTAGCTCAGGTCTTTCAAGGCAATCCTTTTGCCTATTTTTTGCTCTAGTCTGCATGCAATTATGCATAACATGATCTCTCTATGCTATTTATAAGGCAAAGGAGTCAAGTGATTATACATACTATCCTGTGTGTTCTATATATTCCTTTATGCTCCCCGTTTTCATTCACATTTTGTTTTCCAATAGTTCAACAGGCCTAGAACTTATTTATTTAACCATACGGTCAATGCTAATTTGGAAACTATTTCTTTTTAACCACTTGTATGTATAACAAAGCATTAATTCAGTTATCTCAATGCAATGCAAGAACTTACTGTTTTTACTGATTTCAGTGACAAAATTGATTACTTTCATCTTTATGTCCTCATGACAGAAAGGAAATCAAACTGCAGTGATAAAAAGCTACTACACAGAATTACCTGTTGCCTGTTTCCAAAGCCAGTTCTCCTCTGTACTTAAAGACTATATGGAACACTTTTCTAATTCATCTGGGATTACTTTACAATACTGAGAAGAGATAAACACACAAATACCTAAATTGAGAAACTAGAAGCCATTGCTGTTCCTGGAACAAGCTGTATTTTCCTGAGTCATCAGGAATCCAGGCATAATAAGAGTAGCAGCTCAGAATCCAGAAGGACGATGTGGCTTTATCATGACCCTGAATTCTCATGTTTCATTTTCTATTTCCTTCTCTAGATAAAAGCAAACGTCACACAGTCACAGCATCACAAAACTGTCTGAACTACAGACACTCATGCAAACTCAGAAGCATGTGGATTCCATTTGACACAAATGGTTGCTCTTCACCCAAGTGGTAGCTGCATTCAGAGATTCATAGGTGTTTGGATTTTAGCAGAGAACTGATGCAGCACGCTCCTTCTATAACTACAGGAGTTTATTCAAACAAGGATATATCCAATCACACTATGTCCTTCTCACATCAGTTGCTGATGTTACTTCCTTTGCAACTACTATCTCATGTCCTCAGATGTCTCCTCTCACAGCTATCTGACATTCCCCTTCAGCTGATATAGTTACTATCCTGGCCAAGCAGCAGATTTGCTTCTAACAGCTTCATCTACTGCTCTCTGGTGATCTATTTTTGCTCAGAGGATTCCACTTTAATATGGTCCTACAGTGTACAAGGCTGACCCGAGTTCTTTTCAGTTATGACCTAAGGAATAACATTACTTGTATTAATCATAAAAGTTTCCAAGATCAAGTTTCAAATGGAAACAAACCTCAAGTCCAATTAAAACAAACAAACAGTAAAAATACACAAACTTGCTTCTGCAATGTAAGTTATACTGAAGAGGCACTAAAATATATTTAATAGTCTCCAAGTAGGTTTCATACTGCTTGCATTAATTTTCCAGGTATTAGATATTTGTTCATGGTATGTTTGGACACAATAGCAGTGATAGTTCAAATTATAACTTAGAATAAGAAAAAGAAATCTCTTTATACTGCCCAGAAAGTGAAAGATTGGAATTATTTAATCAGTCCAAGTGAGAAAGAATTTGCAAACTTAGCTGCATGTAAGAAATTACCTTTATTCCAACGAATGGATACCTTAGATTTATTCCTCAATTATTTTAGAACCACATTTTCATCAGCAAAATGGCTTTCAGGCAAATCAAGGTTCACTTTAAAGTTCAGAAAGATAGAATTACATTTTGCTGTCTCCAAGTTTGACCATTCTTTCAAACAGAACATCTACAGAAGATTTTTGATACCTATGCATTCCTCCATTCCTTGTCTCAATTATAGTGATACAGACCTTGGATACATAACTGGAAACCTCTGTATGAATTTGAGGATATTTAACTGGAACTCTCATACGAATTTAAGATTGGTTTGGGGTTTTTTGTTACCATTTTTAGGAATTCCTGAGGTAGCTTCACAAATAAGGGTGCAAAAAGAAATTCCACTGTGTATGAAGACACGAGAACACTGCTTGGTTCTCATGCTACCTCCTTGCACACTGCTCTCTGTCTGCATCTGCCCCCATGCAACACTTCTGCTCGTGCATTGTTCCTTCTGCACCTCCATGGCTTAATTTGCCAAGTGACAGTGACTTGAATCCTAATGATGTCTCCCCTGTCACTCTGCACTTCTGAGGACAGTATTCCTGTCACCTCCATGGCAGTGAGCGAGCATACAATGCAAAGCAGCTTGAAGGCACAACACAAAGGCTGCACAGGATAAAGGAGCAGCAAAAGCAAAGCAAATCCAGTGCTTGGTGCTCACAGCAATGTGGTGGCACTGGAAATGAAGAGCTTACTTAACACACAGCCCTCAATGGCTATGTTTTTCCTCTAGTCCCCTCTAAACACTGAGAAATGGACTGACATGCATTAGCAGTCTCAGTATCTGGACTGTCATCTCCTGTATTCCAGTGGAATTTCAAGTGATGGCTGCTGTGCACAGCAGAAAATGCTCCCTGACCCAAAGAAGCCACCATTTAAATACCAAAACTGTCAAGAGGAAAGAAGGGCAAGAGAAGTTAATATTAATTGCATGTAAAAAGTGATGATTTGCTACTCAAGTCAGTGCCACAGTCTGAGAGGCAGTTTTCTATTTAAATATTTTTCATATCATTATGAAATTAGGACAGAGAGCAAAACACAAAGAAATGTGGGGCAAAAAAAGGGAGACAGAGAAGGTTTCAAACACAGAGGCCTAAAACATAGCAAACTGATGCTAAATGCATGCAGAATGATAAGCTTTTCTAATGAAATATTAGTCTTGCTGCCACATATGTCAATCCTCTAAACTCTGGGAAAGGAACCACGGGGCAATACTCAGAATACAAATTGTACTCAGTGAAAAAGCAGCTGCAAAACAAAGAATGAGCTGATTTGACATTTGCTAAAAAAAAAAAGCCATTAACCATAAGGGAAATATTTCTGTTTTCAAGTCAGAATACTAGTCCTGAAAAACCAAATATCTACATAAATTCGTTATCCTATTTCCAGATTTTCAGCCACAACACAGCTATTTCTGTGGAAAACAGGATTAGACTATTTCATGTGTATGTGTTAAGAATTAGGGAGAGTATAACCTAACAGACATCCCACATCCAGAGATCTACCAAATGCCAGACAGGTAACATGAAGCATATTTCAAGCTGACATTAGACCACTTATTAAAAAAAGAAAGTTAAATCACATTTTATATCATGCAATAGTGGTAGATATCATGTATAAATTTGAATTAGTTATATACTGCATGATTTCTCCCTATTAAATCTATGTTTCATTGAAAAAGCATATTATTTAGGTACCTTTTTTGATGGAAATGTTGAAAAAATAGTATCTAATCTTAAAGTTCTCCTGAATTTCTGTTGCTATAACAACGTGTGAAAACCTTTTTCCTGTTGAGGACATCTGTAGCTATTTTTACATGCAACAGCTGGATTTGTCTGTCTGAATTTCACTCTTAAGAAAAAGTGGTTTAAAAGCTTATTCAAAGATGGCAAATAATATAATGACAAATGTCAGAGTCCAGCAGGCTCAACAGATGAATAATCTCTGGTATAAACCAGATACTCCATGGCAAAACTACAATGAGTAACATGCAGTGAGAGTCTCCCATCCCCTTTATGCATACACACCTCCTCCTCCCAAATTTGCACTGGAATAACAAGGGCACAACAAGTCTTTATAAAATGAGATCTTTGATCTCAGGAGATACCATCTTTGTACTCTGAATTTGTCTAAAATTTACCAATAGAGGAGAGCACCAAGGAGCTGACTTGCAATTTCCTGTAGAACAAAACATGTCAGGCAGCTGGAATAGGACATGTAAAAACCTAACAGCTAACCTTTCTCTACAAAAGTTTCTTGATCAATAAAACCAGCACATTAAGATCAGTGATCAACACATAGGCTTCCCTAAAATAACATAGCTATCTCAGCCCTTCGTAGAATTAGGCCACATGTAATTTTCCCCACAAATCATAAATATCTGTAAAAGAAATTTGGAGCTCAGACAACCAGGCAACACAAAAATCAACCCCTAGAGAAGAGGATTTTCTTTCAGAACTCCCCTTTATACCATGCAGCACTGCATTGATTATGATTGCACCATAATTTACAACATAATATCACTCTAATGAATTACTGAAGTGAACTGTTCATCCCCTGTCAGGATTAGGAAAGAATGAATGACATCCTAATGCTTATTACAAACCACTTCTCCCATGCATGGCACAAGCTTTGCAGAGCCTGGTGAAACCCACGTCCCTGCCTACATCAGCCAGAGGCAAGCTCCAGGAGCACAAAGTCTTTCAGAGGAGGAGGAGTCACAAAAGGCTATATAGATTCCTGAAAAATTCCCTCCTGCTGTTTCCAAAAAGACCTGTTACTTCTGAACTGAAATCACAAACAAAAACCAGCAAACAGACTCCCCTGAGGTGCTGGAAATACCCAATGCATCCATTCTAAACAGGCAATAACTGCATCTATGCCTGGTGCACAGGGATTAGAGAAGAATATTCACTTTCTTTCTCAAACACAAAAGGGGAGGGGGGCATGACATTCTGTGCACAAGGTCCTGTATCTTTCTCCTTGCAGTTCTGATGTGAGCTGTAAATAGGTAATTACTGTAAATGCATCCAACGCCTACATCAGTTCTAAACCAGCTCAGAATTGTTCAGATTGCATCTGCTGATCAATAATTACTGATGTCATGCAGAGACAGGTAAATTGCCAGTGCTTTAGCCTAGGACATTTCACATTCACACAGACGCCCACAGCTGAAGGCAACAGTTCACAACACAAAAGGCAAAACCAGGCTTCCTTTTTTTCTTCATCATTTGCTTCCAGCTGATTGCCCAACACATCAAAAATACACTCCTCCATACTGAAAAAAGCTTACTGGGTATGACTGGGATGTCACCTGAAAGGAGGTTGTAGCAAGATGAGGGTAGGTCTCTTCTCTAGGGTTAACGGTGAGAGGACAAGAGGAAATGGTTTGGTTTCAAGTTGCAGCAGGGGAGGTTTAGAGTAGATATAAGGAGAAGTTTCTTTACTGAAAGGATTAAGTCTTGGAATAGGCTGCCCAGGGAGGTGCTGGAGTCACCATACCTGGAGAGGTTTAAGAAACATTTAGATGCTCTATTTAGGGACATGGTTTAGTGGCCTGTTAGAGATAGGTATGGTTGGACTTGATGATCTTAGAGGTCTCTTCCAACTTCAATGGTTCTGTTATTCTGTGTGTCAAGAAGATTCACAGCCCAGTGGCAAGACAATAGTTTTGTTGACACTTTCTAAGCTAAATTTCTTGGAAAACTTCCTTGAAAAGAGAAGTATTCAACTACCTGGTAACTGTCAAAGCACATACTTGCTGTTCTTCCCTTGGACTGGGATTCCATACTTTGAAGCGTGACCTCTCGTGCACATCTATTGGGGTCTGTATTTAAGTTATATGCTGGAGAAACATGGGAAGTATTGAGTTTAAGAGCAATTTCCATGCTGCTTAATATACAATGCCATGAAGCAGCACAGAAAGTATAGACCAAAACGCAGCAGTTTCTCCACAATTCTCTACAAGAACCAAACAAAACAAGATTAAGAGCAGAGATCTAGAACAACTGAAATGCAGTGTCCTGAAATGATACTGAGATGTCTGCTGGGATGCCCTGGTAGTTTAGTAACTCTCAGAATTCTGCAAGACTGAGAAATATACCTCAATGCTTTGCTGGTTTAGTAAGGAAATAAAGAAAAAACAACATGGGAATAAAACTGTCTTGGAATGCGACCAAGACAAAGCAGAGCACTTCTGCTCCAGGATTCATGATCCATGTGAAGGCTAATCTGAAGAGCCACTCATAAAACTGGAGATGGCAGTGTACTAGCATGATCTGCCAAGCTATGAGGCCAATGCACAGAGCAAAGAACTTGGAAGTGTGACATAATAGGAAACCTACTTGTAGAGGATGGAAAGCAACATATTTATTAGGATATGGCAAAAAACAAGTAGTTCAAGCAACTTTAAGAATTTGAGAATGACCTTGTGTTAATCAGGTTACCATGCCCAAGGGAGTGGGAGGGAAATCTCCTTACTTAATAAGATCAGTCTTGATTTTAGAGATAATAGGGACATAATTACAAGTTGGCGAGGCTGATGTGACCTCCAACCCACCTTTTAATCCTCATCTAGAGATAGAGAGATACTTAACAAAGCTAGTGAAAGTGGAAAATAAAATGGAGGAAGGAACGATGATCAGTGCCAAAGTCCAGTGGAGAAGTCTTCAGTAACAACCATGCCATATACTGTTTAGCTGAAAGGAAGGAAACATTTTAACAGCTCATGAAGATGTGCATCCAGTGAAACCTTTCAGTGCATCTTGTTAAACCAGAGACTTCCATATACTCCCAGTTTAAGTGTGGCTCACAGCTCTGACACACCAAATGAGAAGGAAGAGGACAGAAAATGAATTGGCATTTCTTTGCAGGAGCCTTCACAGGCATCAGACATCTCTCCAAGTAATTTTCCAAAAGGACTAGCCTTTTCTGTCTACCATTTATATTTGCTGTGGCTAATGTAATTTTTTTTGGAAGCAAACTCTCAGCAATCAATCTTTAGAAACACAATAGGACTTGGGTTTTGCACAAAAGGATGCATACATCTGTAACTGTGCAGGTGCTACCATCTGCTCATGTATTGGGATTTGTACCCACAAAAATCTGTTGGTACAAAAGTCTTTCATCTACTATAAATACCTTTGGTTTAACACTTTGGTAATTTTATGTGGAATGCTAAAATAAAAAAGAAAGAAAAGGAAAGAGTTATGCACAAACACCAGGAAAAAAAAATACATGAACTGGACTCAGTGATCCTGGTGGATCTCTTCCAACCAAGGACACACTAAGAGCCTGTGAACATCCTCTGAACATAGTCTTCCCAATTGGCTTTCTGACTACTGAATTTATGCTTATTAACCACTTCTTATTGAAGATACAGTACAAAACTATGGAATAGAAAATAAATATTAACAGTGATTTGACTCCCATCCAAAAATCAACTCAGAATTATATAGTATCAACTATTCTATTTTTCTGTTTGATATCAAAAGTGAGGAAACTGTATCTGTCAACAGTGCCTATCCTTGAATTAAGCCTCAACATGATAGAACACAATTGGGAACTTTCAGCTCACGTAAGGACTATCAGCATTCAAGACACACAAGTGGCACTGATCCTTTAATGAATGGGATCAGTTCTTTATGATCGAACTACCACCAAAACATTACTCACACTCTTTACTTACTCTTTTCTCCAGCTGAATTCTTTAGTATCAGATAACAAACAAAAAGTTATAACCCAGTGACTTCAAGATGGTATAACTGTTTCCAATTGCTATATGATTCTCAAGCTGATATCAAAAGTTGCTCCATTGATTTCATGATATTTAACAAGTCTAAGGCTTAAATAAGTTTAAAGTAGAAATAGCAACAGAGGATAGCTTGGAGGGGAGGGAAGGAATCAATAAAAAGTCATGAAATTTCTCTGTGTTTCATCCTTCAAGTCACAAATAATCTCTCCAGAGATATACACACACACACAAAATTAAATTAATGCTTTCATCAAACTGACAAGTGTGGTTAAAAATAATAAATTGAAGCCTTTTTCATCAGAAAGCACTGCCAAAAGGTGCATCCACTGAAGCCTGCCACTGATAGCAAGGCCTGGCCAATCTGACTGTTAAGGATATGATTTAATGAGCAGAGAGTGTTCTTAAGTCTACCATGTCTTTCCCAAGCCATCACCTCCTGTCAAAGCTCAGAGAGGTGCTGGCAAGCTCTGCTCAGTGCTCTCTGGCTGGAAACTGAGTTGCTATGATATATGTCTATGGAATAATAAGGGGGGAAAAAAAACAACCTTGTGGAAAATGTGAAGATTATGGGCATGTTCCCTAGAAAAAAAAACCTATTTGATTACAGCAAATCAGAAGCAATCTTGACCTATGAAGACCTTACTAAGAGAAAAGAGAACTGTTCTTCCCACTTTCGGTTACAATCTGTATTCATCTTGATATCAATCCAACCACAAAAGAGAGAAAAGAGGGGAAACAAAACAAGTATTTTGCTGAAAAAAATACTAAGACATCATAGAAAGAGTTTTTCTGTTGTTATGGAAACACAGAGAGCACAGGGTAGGAAAAAGAAAAGTGAATAAAGAAGCAATTTAAACTGCAAATATAAACATGTTCTGGCTTCCTGGAAAAAGTCCTTCCAAAGGATTTTGTTGCTGCTGTGGATCTAAGCAACTGAAAAGCACAATTTTTTTCTCACAAACATAGATAAAAATTTGAAATCCACTGTAATAAAATAATAAATAGGACAAAGAGTAAGAAAAAAAAACCAGGTGGAGTTATCAAACTGGTGTTTTCACACACACAAAGAACTAGTTTGCTGAAGCTGGAGTCACTTCAGCCACTTACTGCTTTAAGTAATCAGAGTAGTGAAAAAGGACATGATTCTGCATTTATCTGGAGGAAAGTAGTTCTTTGCTCCCTCCCCACATTTGTGTTTGTATTTCATACATGTTGAGCTGGTAGCCAAAGAATTAAATCAACAAATTACTTACTGAAAATGGATTGTTTTATATGAAGCTACTCTCAACATGTAGAACAGAATGTAAAAACTGTTATTACCTGTTAGATTATGGTACTTTGCATGGAAAAAAGTTAATGTATTTCCTGCTGATTGAATAACAGGCAGCAAATCAACACTTCTGTAAATAAGCTAATCTTTGGAATAGTTTCTATACTTTGCCAAAACAAAACACCAAAAAACCCCAAAGGCAACAGACCACAGAGTTCACACTACGGACTCAATGACTTCTAAATTCATTCTGGAAAGTAAACCATTTTTAGTGTAGCCATCTATCATTCACCCAGCTCGGTAGCTTTTTACTCCCTGGAGGGCAAAGTCTCTTCATCCTTGCTTCTGTCATTTTAAGCTATGGAAGAGAACAAATGACACACCTAAGACCACCCCTGCTGCGTTTTAGTTCTTTCTTAGACCAAATTTTTAGATCGTTTTGTGACTGAGAACTCTGAATTCAGGCATCTGAACTGTGCTGACAGTAACAGTATTCATTAAGAAAACCCCTAACCTCTTCATGCACATACACATGTACAGGCATCAACAAAATCAAGCAACAGTCACACTGATGTTAGCACTGTTATTACAGAAAGTGACTGAACTAAACGAAATTACTAGCTTTAACTTGGGCTTGCTGATTCTGTGCACTTGCACACACCTTTAGCTCCAAATACCTGCAACACTCACTCATGTTCTTCATAGAGAAATAAAACTTAAAGATAGCAACACAGATCCTACGAGGACTTAATAGGACTTTGGGGGGGAGAAATTCATATAAAGGAAAATTGGTGTTATTTTTTTCACCAAAATTAAGCATTTTACCCTGCGCTTTTCCAATATTCTTTAGCCACACACACAAAACCAAGTCCTTTATGTAAGTGAATAAATAAAACATTGTCCCATGTCTATTTGACCCACTGTATTTCAAGAATACAGTTTAAAATGCTAACTTGCAGTGGAAGGCCCTGTTGAACCTCCCAGTACCTGCTTAGGAGATCTACTTCTGGTTCTTAGGCAGGAGGAGGATAATTGCAACCAAGAACCCTGAGGAAATGGTCACAGAACATGCATTTTCCTTTGGGCCAAGTGTGAGCAGGATTTAAGCAGCACCAAGATGCTATCCCCGCTGATACCCTGTCTCTACTGCACTTTTATCTTTGGTGCATAAATTCAGTCCCAATCTCTGCCATAAAAGACACAATGCACTGATTTATCCCTAATTAAGGCTGAAGTAGAGAAACAACATTTGATTGTTGTTTACCTTTCGACATCTGTTGGCATCTTTCAAATACAGTGATTTGAAAAAAAGGGAAGAAACCTCACTAATTGCTCTTAGAACTGCGTGAAGAGTTGAGGCTTTCTGTTTCTGGGCTTTTGTAGGCAAGAGCTATGTTTCAGATGTAGTGTGTGTTGCTATGGTAATTATTATTTTACTGGATGATATACATTCAGAACTGATTTCATATTGTCAGACAGCAATTAAACAGATTAGACTGTGTACACTCACAGTGCTGAAATATTTGCTATTTGGTTTCAATTTTATGGCATTTGAAAAGCACTGGTGGGATAGTCCTGGAAAATGAAATCCTACTTTAAGGGGCAGGCTTCCTTTTACCTCCTCAGTGCTCTATTCATAGGTCAGTGTGTCTTAAGAGCAGAGATACTGCAAGACATCTTGATGCCTGAAGTCAGACACTGTCTCTCTCTGGCTCCTCACAGCTACAGCCATCTCCTGCTCATTCTGTCACAGACATGAGATCTCTCTTTCCAGATGGCTGTAGCAGCAGCTACTGCAACTATCAGATATTGAACATTTTGGCTTCTATCTTCCATTATTACAGTACTTGTCAGGAGAAGTCTTCAGTTGTTAAGCCTACTAAGTGAAGATACATGATTTTCCTCACCTGCAGTCCCTTCTGCCACCATGCAACTTCTGAGGAGAACACTGCTCCAAAAGCATCAGCTGCAACCCTGAATCCTAGTTTTATTACCAGGACACGTGTACAACAGAACAAAGCACAAAGTACTCACTCTTATCCACAAGCCTATAATCCATCCCTTGGATTCCAAATCCAACATGTACTTGATACTGCCAACAAAAAGTTTCCAGTTTCATCTAGTGCTCTCAAGTATCTCACTGAAGTTATAGAAACACAAAAGCAGTTGAGGAGAAAAAAAGCCAGGAAGCATCATGATTTAATTTTCCTGAGAGAGTCAAAAAAATAATGCTAAAATTTGTGTAGCCAAAACCATGAAACCCTTACTTGCTATGCCTTAACTTGGCAAAAAAAAAAAGAAATGATAGCAGTAAGGACAGGAAATCAAGAAAGGCCAAGCTTGTGCCTAGCTTTGTTAAAGGCTTTCTTTGGTAAATCAATCAACTGCAGAATCTCATTTTTTCCCCGTGCTAAGAAATAACTCAAGACAAAATTCAATAGGTGTGAGTAGGGACAGTCAGGGAGATAAATGAGGAGTGTGAAAACTCAGTGATGAAAACCACCAGAAAAATATACACAATTGTCAGAAAGGAAAGTAGCTGTGTAGCTTCTGACCAAAGGACAATCATCTCTAAAAGACGAGCAAATTCAGTGTCTGACTTGGCTCTGTAAGCTGGATATATGCAATAATACAGACAAAATTAGGCTCAATCTTTATGCTTCATGGGCAGGACACCTGACAGGCACAGAACAGCAAGGGAAATTATAAGATGTTTTTAATTATCCATATATTTTCTTGGTCATTCTCCCTTCCAAGTAAATTCTTTCCCTAGGTTGACATATTACAGTTTGTGGGAGCAAGTCAGTTAAGAGATCAGGAATGAGTCAGCAACAGAAGGCTGATGGGGACATTAATCTTGAAGAAAGAGCTAAAGGACGAGAGGAAAACAGAATATCATTCAAGATCAGAGACAACATCATGGGCACAGAGGGTGTGACAGGTGAACAGAGTGATTGCTGCACAAGGAAACATCAGCCTGCAAGAAGCTGCTAGAGCACAGGCCATAAACAGAGGAAACAAATTGCCTAAAATAAGGTGAAGCCTTGAACATTAAGATAAAAATAAGTTTTGATTCCAAGAGGAGATCATAATTTACCCAAAGGAGGGCATGTCATAGCAACAAGACTGGAGCAATTGTATAGCATTTGCTGTTTCTCTTAGTGGTAAGGAATCAACATCATCTAGTCATTTCACTAGTGGTATTTCTGACTGTTCACAAAAGGATCTGGAACTCATTCAGGAAAGTCTTGACTTATCTTCTTGTCCCAGTTCCCAACCCTGTGAATAGTGTGGGTTTTGTATGTCATCAGCCTATCAGTAACATACCTAATTTGTTCACAATAGTACTCACTCACTAAGGCAGGGAAGACTTTTCTTAATGTCATGTTTGCAAAATACACTTTGCTGGGTATCCCTGACATATGGTCAGAATAATTTGGTTTGTTTTCTTATATACAATCTTCCTTCAAGGAAAATTTACTTGAAAGCTATGGAGGAAAAAAAAAAGATGCAAAATGATCCAGCATTTGGTTCCAAGGGAACTTAAAATACACATTTTACTTTTAATAGATATTGCAACTGTCTGCTGGGCTTAATATTCAGGCTAATTATGACTAAACTGAAATGGTGATTCTTTCCCATACATTTCAGAAATGAATAGGGGAATACAAACAAGGTTGTCCACATCCAGACCAGCAGCTGCCAAAAGAGCTTGAAAAAGAAACCTTAACTATAATTTCTGCAGCTGAAAAAAAAAAAAAATGCAAACAGTTAGCTAATGGCAGGATTCCACAATATGAGTTTATTAAAGCTCATAATCCTCAGCTTTCCAAAAGGGCTACACAATTAAAATTCAGTGCTGAAGGAACAGATTATTCTAAGACAAAAGAGTAGCAGCTGAAGTACAAAGGAAAAATGGGAGTGCTAACAATGGCCCTAACTTTCTCCTTAAAATGGTTTTAACAATATCCTTCAGCCTGTGCCTAGTTAACTCGCAATTAGCACGCGTGAAGCTGAGCTAAAAGTTATTTTGGGAGCCAACTGGAAAGGAGATTCAGCCTTTTAAAAATGGAATTGTTGTCTATGGTTTAAGACTGTTTCCATGGAGAGACCACAGCACATGAACATCTTTAGGCCAACTGCTTTCCTGCAGGCTTATCTGAATGAAAGCACCACAGTGGGAAGGATAATTGAGGCCAGTTGTTTAAAATTCATGGGCATTCTCCTAGCCTTAACACAGAAGCAATTTATTTTCATTATTTTGATCTGTTAAGCAGTTAAAAGTTAAACAGGGCTATAGAAACCTTCTCTTAAATGACATATCTTAATATAATATTTACTCAGGATAGAATAATGTTCCTTGCACCAATGTCATGCTGCTGGGTGATGGTGGCAAAGCAGCAGACAAAACTATTCTCTAGATGAATATAAAGGGGAAAAACACATCCATCCCAAATTCACATCCAAGATAGGGGGCTCTGAACTGATTAACTACCACTTGGGAGAAACACCTTGCAAGTTAGAATAAATAGGTCAATGAAAAAGCCAGCTTACTCTTCACTGAAGGAAAATAAAGCAAAGAGAATGGTAGTGATTATTAGAAACAGGAAGGTTGTTATATTACTTTATAAACCCTGAGTGAGTGTGCAGCTTGAATACTATCTCTGCCTGGGATCTGAGTCTGAGTTTTGCTCCTTACATCTTCCCCTTTCAATGCATCCATGCACAGACAAACAAGGAAAAGTACACAAAAGGGCAACAAAACTGCTCAAAGGAGTGGAGGAGCTGCTCTTGGAGGAACATTTAAGAGTTGACATTGTTTAAACAAGTCACTTGAAAGCACTTGTTAAAGAAGAGAAGCCTAGTGGATACGCTGTATGCTCTTACAGCTCCACCAGGCAAACCCCAATAATTGATATATGTTAAATAGCACCTATAGAATCTCTGAGGTTGCCAAAACTACACCTGTTTTGTACTTCAGAAAATAGAGAAATAAATATTACATAGCTCAAAAATGCTAAGAATTTTGCAGGGACAAGGTTTAGGCTCCAGGAGCTAATGTTTAAACTTGAACTACTGACAGATGTTTATATAAAGTCCTGGGAACAGTTTCAGAGCTTAACAGATCATGACAATACCATTATTAATGTTCCCTATTTAGTGTTGGCAAAATAAGCACAAGAAGCCTGTGGTAATTTACATACACTTAGCATTTTCACCTAAACTTCTTCCAGGCTACAGAAATCTCTGTTTTATCTACTTAACCGCCTTGAAGGCAAGATAGCAGGCAAAAGAGAAACACAGACTTTGCAGAAGATTTTCTTCATCATCCTCCTGCACTCTTAACACAAGCTGTGAGATGTAGTTTCTCTCCTCTGTGCTCATCCCTTCATGAGAATTGCTGTTTTAATCTGTGTTTCATCTATTTTTATATCATTCATATTGTGGATGCTGTGAGCTACCTCACAGTCCAGTTTAAGAGCCTTTACCTTCTGGCTTACTTTACTGCACCAAATTGTTCATACTCTGTCTGGGTTAGAACAATATCTGCAGACTTTTCCCAGGACAGAATAGTGATTTAAAACCTGAACGGAGGAAGAAGGGCAGCAAGAAAATGTTCTCTGGCAAGTCAGGATGTTGTCACTTACACTGGTATTGCTCCTGGCCCTCTTGTTCATGACAAATGTTGGTGTCAGGTTCTGGGAAGTGAGTGCCAAATCAGACAAGCTGATACTCACAATAGCTAAAGAAATTTCAAGGCATTTAATACCAGAACATTTACCTTTGACATCAGAACCTCTGTATACACCAGAGGAACAATTTATGCTGACATTTTCCATAGCAATGCTCTTTTCCATTACAAATGCATCATGTTCTTTCCTTTCTTATGCATAAAGAACAATGACCTTAAAAATAACATTTCAATTTACAGGAAATTTTAACTAGTGTGATCATCAATCCCAAAGGAATATGATGTGAAAATATTATTCTCTTGAACTTTGCAAAACACAGTAAGATATCAACATGAATAACAAACCTCTCACTGATTTAACACATCCACACTGTAGCGAGGTGTTTTTGCAAGGAAAGGTTAATTTGGTTTTCCCTGCACAAATTATGTGGAAAATTAACAGAGTTCATATCCAGTCCTTCAACCTAGATTTCCTGGAGATGAACAGCAGCACACAGAAACAAAATTACCAGATTTTGATGGAGTTCTTTGACCTGCATTTCTCAGCCTATGGAGGAAGTATGTAGCTAAGAAGCAAACCAGCAGCCCAAGTGAAAGGAATTCCTGCCTCCCAATTGCCTCTGTAATTCCCTGTACTATGACAAACACTTCTAAATGCTGGCAGGCATCTTCCAAGCACTAACTGCAGACTTGCACATTATGCACAGATCAAGATCACTGTTTTATTATCAACATACAGTATAATACAGACAGGTAACCCTTTTCTTTAGAACAGAAACCAAACACTGGTAAACTGGTAAAAAGTGCTTGTGATGAGCCACACAAGCACTCTCAGCCAAGATCCTGTACACAAAGTATTCTAGAAGCAGTCATTTATTTTACTTCTTGACATTCTGGATCCAATTCTGCCATTTTATTGTGTCACTGGGGATATATTCAAGAACCAAACAGGCTTGCTTTTGTCACATTTCTTCTCTGGAGAATTTTGAAAAGGAATCTATTTGCACCATGGCAAGTTGAACAAATCTGAATCAACAGTGATTTGCTCAGCTAGCTCCTGACTCCAAGACAAGAGAAGCAAGAAGACACTCTTTTATCCAACTTGTAGCAATTGCCCTCAATAGATTTTATACATTCAAAAATATATTTCTGATGCCTCATTAGGTTGACATGATGAATAAACTCCATCAATCAACATTTATTTTACTAGATTTAACTGCTACTACCCTTGAGTTGAAAAGGAAATGAAGAACAATGTAGGCTTGTAAGAGCTATCTATCTGCCTAAGGGCTTTGTTACGGGTGAAGAAAAAAGTCAAAAGGATTTTTTTTGTTTACTTTGGGTAGGGACCAAGAATCAATCACCTGGTTTAAATGCTCTTGTTAACAGACCTATCTTACAGATAGGTAAGGATATAAGGTGCTACCATCTTCACAGTCTGAACGTTAAAATTTCATGGCAGCTGTATCAAGAGAGCTAAAAGTGATGAGCATCTCTTCATCTGACAAGGAACTGAGATGACATGAATTGGTAGCATTGGTCTGGTTCTTCAGATGTGACTGTCATTGCCATACAGCACTGCTAGAACTGCCAGCACTATGCAATTTTAGGTGAGTGCAGACTGGGGAAGAAGGAGAGGGAACAACTGGAAACTGAAAGAACCCCTGAGCTCACCCCAATACTGCAGTTTACAGAAATGGTTCTGAGATTTAACACAGGAGCCCAGTTTTAAGAGAGAAACAACAGTCTTTAACAACCCTAAACTAAATTTATTTATAGAGTCTGTGTATGCACATGTCTGTGTGTATGCTCTTAAAGACAAACCAAGCAAGTGGACAGATGTTGATTTATGGAGAGTTAGAATTCAAATAGCTTACTTGCTGATTACACCACTCAGCACTAGGCTGTTTTGTCCTAGCTGATGTTTTTTCATTGCTGAATGTATTTTAATACCACATTCATCATGCCACAAAGGTACTAACTGACCAGAACATTTCAGTGTCAATACTAAGACTTCCAACTTGCAAAAATAATCCCAAAGAAAATGTTGGTTTTGTCTGTGCTATCTATCTGTAGACAGGTAGCTGTAACCCCAGAAGTCTTTACCTCTCTCTTATCTCCAATACAAATACTGAAATGGCTCATGGCACCAAATGAAAAAAAATAAATTAAACTGTCTGGGCTTCTGTTCTGCCACATTAAAAGCTCAGCATTATTTCATTAAACAGCTACATCTGCTTTGTTTGATATTACAATCACAGATCTTACTCTTTCTGACAATACATAATCCAAGATATTTGGCACTCTATCAACAATTCCAGACTTGGAAGGATTATGGATGCACTGACAGTTAAATGGAGTGAGAGTTCTCTGCCAAAGACAGATAAGTAGCATGTACTCTTTGATAAGTCCTATCAGAGCCACACTCTGACAGGAATTCCTCTACAATTTTACTAAATCTCATGCTATGAACCTCATTATGCACATTGCCATTTGCCCCACCAGACGCTGAACTCCTTTGCCACCAATAAATATATTCCATTTCTTTCCCCAATTATATACTTTCAGCTTTATATTCCAGACTCCAAATAACTGATCAGGCTTGATGGGGATGGGAGGGGGAGATGATGGAATGCTTCTGTCATATTCCATTTCTTTCCCCAATTATATACTTCTAGCTTTATATTCCAGATTCCAAATAACTGATCAGGCTTGATGGGGATGGGAGGGGGAGAAGATGGAATGCTTCTGTCACAGCAGGCAGAGATCTAGCCAGGATACTTAATCTGGTTAGCTGTAAGATGAAAAGCTGTCCGGTGGCTTTGTGACAAAGGAATGAGACTATGCAGTACAATGTAGACACCTGGCTTAAAATGTTTACAAACAGTAATTTCCATCACTTACAGAAGAGTTACTCTGTTGAAAGAAGTTTGTGTAGAAACATTACAGTTGGGCAGGGATTAAATCTAAGATCTTTAGTTGCAATGAGTCTTCTGCATGCACAGAGCATGAAAATACATGCCAGTACCATTCACTAAAAGCAGATCTAAGTTGACTGAACTTTCTTCTTTTATAGGAACGCTATGATGTTAGCTTCTGTAGAATTTGGTCATACTTTTTACTCACTTAACTGGAAGCTACTTCCTTACCAAATCCATTCTAAAATCTCTTTTTGTCTTCAATATAATTTGATAAGATAACAAAGCCCTAGCAGCAAAAGCATACCTGCATGTTTAAAGAAGAGCTCAGCTAAAACATTTCCACAGATTCACTTAAAATAAGTGTATTATAATTTCCTAGATTATTACTTGCCAAAGCTCAGTGGGTGGTCTCTGAAGGCCTACGCTGTCAGGAATCCCATGTTCTCAGATTCCTGTCATATCTGTCTGCAGCCACCCCCTCAATGTTTCCACTTTCTCTTCTTCTGCTTCAGAAAGTAATTCTCTTGGTAGCTGTCACATTAAGATACTGGGATACAGTCCTCCTGCTGCACTTTGGGATTCTAACTGAACCTGACTGCCAAGTTCACCAACAGAAAGTGAGTACAACCTGCTACAGTGCCTTGAGCTAATAAAAGCCAATTTCTAATTTCAACCCTTAGTGGTGATCCACAGGGCTTGAATGAAACTTAGTCATAGAAACAGAGAGAGAGCTGATAGGCAGAATTCATATTCCATGTGGCTATTTTGGATTAACACTTAAATTCTGCTAGCAGCAAGCAGAGTATCAGATCTCTCACATACAGCAGAGAACAAATCTAATCATTTCCAATTCTGCTTACATATCAGAAAGAACAAATCTACTAATTACCAATCCCACCCAAACTGATGTATTTTGGAGGCTGGAATTAGTAGATTAGTTGCAGTCTTTGACCTCTGAAACTAAATGCACTGCCCTCCTCTCAATCTCTAATGAGCAGCAACCAAAGCTGGTTAACACCAGTTTCTTGAAGAGTTTGCTGTGCCAATGTACTTCTGTTTTTTATAAGACTCATAGCCTATGATAAATTCTTATTTCCCATTTATAAAACAGTAAAACAACATGAGGAAGAACTGATAGAGAACGACAGATTTCTCTTTTCAAACTGCTCCTGCAGGTATAAAAGCATTTGTAGCTGGTTTGGACAAAGCAACATCAGTTGAACAAAACAATTTGGTCCATCTATTTACCTTGCCAGGCTTTCCTTGTCATGGAAGAAACATTCAACATTGATAAAAGAGGATGGTGAAACCTAAGAAAGATTACAATTCTGCAAATCCAGAGTAATAACCTGAGAGCTGTTGCATTAGAGCTGCTTTTGACAATTAGATTACTGAATAAGTGAATATGGTTCAGGAAAAAACCCTGCAGTTTTCACTAAGGAATCAAACAGAATCTTGGAGAGTGCAAGAGAATCAGTCCTTTAGCTTTCATTGATTTCAGCTGTCCAGCCTTTAAATGGAACTGATTAGGTTATTAGGTTTAATCAACACTTTACTTGGGTGTTTAAACACAGCCCATTAGGTATGAAGTTAGCAGGTAACTGAAGGAGGGAGCATGCTAGCAGTGCCTTTTGCTAGTGTTTTAGCTGATTTGATGTTTCAGATGCTCTAATCACTCTCACCATTGATTTAAAAGTTATTTTCATTCAACACTCTCTCTGTTACATGTTCTCATTCTGTCCTTTTATTCTTAAAGTGTTAATTGGTGACTTCTACCTATGTTGGAAACAACCCCAGTTCAATTTCCTCTGATACAGATTCTATAGCCTATCTCCTTGAAGAACTATTCTTCAGGGTTTGAGTGATGGGAAGCATTTTACTTAAGACTTGGTGCAATTCCTTCCTTATTCATAGGAGAGACAAAGTAAAACAAATTATCTTCATCAAAAAGAAGGCTAAATATACAGTAAATTAATTAGCACACTTCTGAACCATAAGGGTTTATGAAACCGCAGGATATGCTAGTTTATTCTTGGATTTAAAACCAGCAAAATTTTGAGGGTCATATCCTGTGCCTTTTTATTTAGCCCAAACTTCCTTTGACTTAAGTTGGAAGCTCCTGACACACAGAAAGCACAAATGAACCCCCATACAGATTGTCTAGCTTGGCATTTTCCTCAAACTTCTCCTGTTTATTGTTGCTCCCAGTATTACTCCAAGGATAGCTATTTTAAACTTTTCACTGTTATCATTTCTAGCATGTAACTTAACCTTGCTCTAAGTGCAACTAGCAACTCCTATTCCCTGCTGCTCCAGTGGGTAACATTCCTTTGCCACCAAAAATGAACAACTAAAAAGTAAATACAAGTTCCTGTAGAATGTATTTCAAGAGCCTAGGCAGACACTTTAGCTAGATATAATTCTGGGCTACTGCTTCTAGGTTTTACTCTGCTCCATTTTCTTGACTATCTTCACAGACTGATTTTGCAGCAATTATTTTCCCCTGGGAAACTCTCTGAATCCTTACTCTACTAGAAGTATTAACATGACTCTCAGATGCCTATCAGTGTAAAATCCCACAAGATCCTGTTGTAGAATGTACCACCAGGCTACCAAAGTAACAGAAAGATAGCACAGCTTTAGTTTTTTGCAGTACTGAGCATATTGGAAAATAAGGAAAACATTCTGCTGGCACACAGTACTTAAAATAATATATGACCTTATGCTATTATTTGTTTGTTAACAAACATAACCTTTTTTTTTTCCCAGCCTATAGAAACTTGAGAGTTTAACTCCCACATAGAATCAGCCCTTTATTTTTTTTTTTTCGTGATTTAACACCTCTGAATATTTTCTTTTCTATCTGCTAGATGGCCACAGGCAAACAGAATGGTGTTGCCCCTTTTTCACTACTAAAAGTAGACAGATTAATTGTTTTAACAGCCTTTCCAAAAAAATTTAAGTGAAGTCTAAAACTGCTCCCAGAAAAGCATCTATAACTGCTGAGATACTAATAGCAAACCCACATGAAAGAAAGAGCATAAGAAAGCACCAGATCCTTCTCTAACTTAAAAGATAAAGCAATGGCACAGTCTCATATCTTGAAGTGATGTCACAGTAAGCATAAATACAGCAGAGCACAACCAACTTGCAGTTTAGGAGGTTTGCCACAATAAAAGAGAGGTTATAAAAGCTTTGAGGAGTTTATTTTGCAGAGCCATTTCACAGACTGACAATAGCTCTCTAAAAAAAGAATGGAAGGAACATGGGTGGGACACTCAGCTTGTGGTATTAATTCTTTCTTCCTCTTTCTGTTTGATTATTTCATGGTACCTGATCAGTGGGTTTTCATATCTTTACAATTATAAAGCAGACTTCCTCAAAGTACTTTCCTTTTTCTTTCCCTACTTCCTCAACAGATTTTTTTTCTTATCTTTATTTCAGAAGGCAATTTTCTCAGAATTAAAAACAAAAAATGCCTCCCCACGGTGTTATTTCCAGGTTTAATACTTTATTCCCCTCCGTACTAAAGAGGATGAGACTGCAAGATAGCTTGACATTCCCTTCTTATTCTGAATTTGCGTTTGGCTGCATAATTTCTCTTCATAAAGGGAAGTAAAGCATCCAACATCCAAAAATGCTTTTCTAAAATTAGTATACAATGTAATTAGCAAGATTTGAAGTATTCTATAGGATCATTTGGGTCATTCATAATCAGTCAAACTGAGAAAGGTTAACACCAATAAGGGAAGTTTAAACCACTTAAAATTCATTCTCAAATGAACAATGCACTGGGGAGGAGGATCAGATTACTTAATATAAGCTCAGCTCTCCTTTCCAACCAAGGAGCCTGGGACACATACCCAGTCAGACCTGCATCTTGTTCACTGACTTCAATAGGAATTGCACAGACATTACACAGAGCTAACTCCAACCCTCTGTTTATATGGCAGACCATTCCTTCCAGGATTTTACACAGTTTGTACCATTGAGGTAAAGAGTTAAAGGCCAGAGGAAAATGCTCACACTTTCTTTTGAAAGGAGGTTTGGAGGGAGTTTCTTCTCTCTTCTGATCCATCAGATACCATAAATTAATAATACATCTCTCTTTCTCTTTAGATTTCTAATATTGCTCAAATTTCATCTGTTTTCAGCACATCAAAACTATTATTAGTTTCTACTATTTGACATCAGACAGGAATCGTATGTACAAGCAGCACTTTGAAATCAGGGCCATGTGCCAACATTTTAAATATTCAGTAGAAATCCAAGATCTCTGTTAACTGTTGTAACAGATGTTTATTTGAACTGAACATAGCAGTTCAGCACAGTATTTATAGCAATGCTCATTTCTAGCAGCAACAATTCACATTTGAATGTTAAGATTAAGACCAATCCATTTTCTTCTAAAACCTGGTATTTTTTGGAATGCTAAGAAGAGGGGAGATCAAATTAATTTTATAACTCATTCTCTGTGGAGCAGACATCAGAACAACCCAATGCACCCATGTTCTGCAAGCAGAATACATCTGCTTCCCAAACAATAGTGTTCCCCCTAATCTCTAGAAATATTGAGCTCCTGACTTCTGGATTTCTAACAGTGAAGATTTTTACACAGCTTTGCAGAAGGAAGTGGTGATAAGACAACTGAGAGCATAAACTCTTTTAAGATAGTGACCTTTATATATAACCTTATTCAGTCATGTTTGCCTCAAACAAAATGATTAGATTACTTGAACAGAATGACACTAAACGAAAAGCTTTAGTTTAAAATATATATCATGCTGCATAGGTAAGTGTGTACAACTAGTTTATATTGGCTGATTAGTTTAAATTCCTGCTTCTTATCGAGGTAGGAATTTGAGATAGTTCACCAGTGCCTTCAGCTGGGCCTATGGGTTCCAATAGGAACGGAATGTTTCCCTTGAATTTCAAGTGATTTCTTATAAACTAATAAGCTAAATACTTTATTTTAAAAATGTATGATGAGCTTTTAAAATATTATCATATAATTTAAGAAATAACCAAGCAATGTCTAATTAAGTAAAAGCTCATTGCATGTAAAGCTAGTATACATGGAAATCCAAATTTTAACTACCAAATATTCTCTCTGTTGAAAAACAGAAAAAGAAAACACAGGTTTATTTGCTGTATTCTCAACCAGAGCATGGGGTGGTTCATCCTTCCATAACTTCCAGTTAAGACGAAGTAAAAGAATCATTCTAGGAGCTCATTATTACAGCATGTAGAGTGCAGTTTTTGTAACACTAATAAGAAATAACTCACCACATTCATTTGAGGTTTCTAAACCTCTGTAAGAAGGTCACAGCCTGAGGTGAAAGGAACAGCCCTACAGACAGTGCCAAGACATTAACATGCCAAGGCCTATTCTTACACACTGCTGCTATTTTTAGTTACATCATGATGGAAGTACAGAGCCTATGAAAAAATCATATTCTCAAATGAGAGAAAGTACTCCAATTCCTTATTGTAAATGAAGAGCAAAAGAAACTAAACTTGAGGAAATGTTAGGTACAATTTAACAGGTGTTACTGGATTGTAAAAGGTCAGCAAAACTAGCTTCCAAATCACATCCTTTGAGAAAATTCCCTTTAAAGTGCTACCCACAATTTTACCCAATTAATCAAATATTCCTTTTATTCTAATTACAGCTAAAAGGAAGCACAAACGTTTCCCAGTTCAGACTTGCCTGCATCTAAGCACATCTTCCTGTCATCAAAGTCTCAGTCAACTTTTTAATCTTGCTCCACCAACAAAACCACCAAACTCTTCAACTGCTCACAAGCAGTGCTCAGAACTAACTAGTGAGCAGCACTCCAGCTTAAAATGTTGCTTCACTTACTCAATCATTAGTTGCCTTCAGCTGTTTTCCATCCAATGCAAGCATAAACTGAGGTTTATGCAACCTAGTTAACTTATTTCTCTATTAATTACTGAGGTACCCAAGGGCAGCTATTTCCCATGCACTTCTAATTTATGACTCCAATGATTACTTCTTCATAAAATGTCTTATTAAAGGCAGGTAATGTTGTTTCCTCTTAATGAAGCACAAAGGCACAGCAGCAATGTTTCGGTAAAACAAGTCCACAATCTGCATTCATTTTATCTAATTGCTAGTGTGTTATAATAACAGAAATGTAGAGTATTTGTGTAGTGGTTGATTTCAGCTAACCCTAAGATGAGATGAGGACCTACACTGTAATACCTAGCAATGACCATGTACAGTTTAGTAGCATGTCACAGGTTACTAACATCTCATGAAAACATATTGTCCAGGATACATTTCTTTTTAAACCCATATGCACTATAGAATCATGATTGCATTGCATAAGGCAGTCCTGCAGCACATTTCAAAGCGTATCTAATGTTTTCAAGTGTTAACTCTGTTTCATCTCCTTTTTTACATCTCCTTCCTAGTCTGTGAGAATACATCCCAGGAGAAAACAAACCAGAAAAAAAGCCCAGTATGCACCAAACAATTGGAAGGAAGAAAATGGTGCAGAACAGCCAGAGATAAGCTCATAGTGACATCAAATATAGGAATGAAGAGTACCCTCATTATCTGTGTGCTACATGCCCTGTTGCTTTTGCTTTTAATGTGATCATGTAAGCAATCTAGCATGGCAACACAAAAATAAATGAGAGCTTACACCAGTGACAGAGCAGCCAAGACACTGAAACTTCTCCTAAAATACTGTAAAGCAAACCAGAAGTTAAACCTTAACATCAATAAATAAAATATTCTGTGACAAGAACCACAACTAGGTTGACTCTCTTCTCTTCAAAGTACAGGTGAAGAACTGCTCTGCCATTGTTGAAGGTAATTCCAGTGAGGACTTTTAAAGATAAAAATACCCTGTGCAGAGTGTTTTGGCAAAAGAGAATTACTAAAACTCTCTAAAGGAATGAAGTCTAACATGCTCATCACATCCAAAACACAGAGTCAAAAGTAGTTTCACAAGGTGGCCAATGAGTCAAAGGTTTTTGAGTATCTTATAAATGAAAAGCAACATATGACCAGCAAAAATTTGTTAAACAGATTCACATATACATTCTTTCTTGATAACTCAGTCTAATTTCAACAGTGGTTATGTAAGGTCCAAAAAAAGAATGTGTTAGCACAGATCTAACTCTTCAATCAATTTGCATGCAAGAGTGAAGAGCTTCGCTAGGAGTAGTAGAAGCTATGCAAATTGCTCTCAGGTCAAAAAAATCTTGGTGTGAAAAGCTCCTAAGAAAATGAATTCCCTTTAATTTGTTGTACTACTAGCAACATTCACTGAAATAAAAGCACAAGAATGAACATATTCCCATATTCACTAGGAGTGATTTTTTTTTTTTTACTGCTATCTAAAGCAACTTCCAAGCATAGTCATCATTGCACTTGAAAAACTCATATCCTTTTAATCATAAATTAGTAAGTTTTGAAATGTCACCCTCTGTGTTACCCACTACAAAATGGAAATCTGCAGTCTAAATAGCTCATTTGAGCTGATCCTCTTTCTGAAAAAGGAGTAGCAAAATACTTGATTTGACTCAGTATTTTTAAAAGCGTGGGAGCATGAACTGAAAATGCCTTCCAAGCAACCTAAAGAATCCCTCACAACCCAGTTGTGTTTTAAAAGTGAGAATCACTAAACATCACCTATTTGTAGATGATGATGATTTCCAGTCTAAAGTGTCAGGCAATATGCCCATCTCTGGATACTATGACATCACTATCATCCAATACATGGCTTGAATTTCATAGAAGGTTCTTTAGAAGAGTGATCAGGCATTAATACCAACAGTGAAGCTCTCTCAACTCTCTGCATACACTTCTAGTAGATGATTTAGAACTTCTTTACAGAGAAGAACCATGATTTCTAGGACAAAAACTCCTTGGGTGTGAGGACATCAATGTCAGCAGCTGTATCGCTCCACACATTAGTGGCAGAGCTTGGTGCTTGCTGCCCAGACTCTAGGCCTCTGTTGCTCCCTCTGTAGCACGTGGCTGGCAGCAGCCAGCTCAAAAACTAGCCTAAGGAAGAGATTCCTAATCTTGGCAGAAGCACCAGTGAGACACTGACACAGCTACAACCTGCCCTGTCTCCCCTTCCCTCCCTCAGCCATAACAACAATCAAGCCAAGGTGCAGAACCAAATCATCAACTCAGCTGGGAGTGGGAAATGTGATTGTCTCTGAAACCTCCTCATCAGCTATCAGAACATACCCAAAACTGGTGCAACCAATCTCTACTCCAGTCATTTACTGTAAGCAGGGCCCAACATTATCACCACTGCCATCACAAAACCTCACAAAAAGAAGATGAAACAAGTACCATCTCAAAAAGGGTTAGGTTTCTTTTTTGGTTGGTCCTTGTGATTCATATTAGCAATAGCAAGTAATTAATTATACTTCCTAAAAAGGCTTTGAGATTGCAATCAACAGAATAGGTGATAAAAGACAAATTAGAAGAGTACAACATCACAGCCTACTTAATATGATGTTAAGAAAGCAAATCTAGCATAATAGATGAATTTTAACTTACAGGTAGTGACAATGGCAGCGTTCACATGATAAGGGTTAAAAAAGCAAGTTAAAAACACACATATCTGCCTTTTAAAGAGAGAGGATAGAGTCTCTTCACTCACCAATGATGTAGACAGCAGACAGAACACTCTTTTCAAGTTAAGTGCTTACTTTATAAAAAAAAAAATTATGCTCACATAAAATTACCATGAAAAGTTCTTCCTCTTTAGTTTAAACTTGCAAGTGGAGAGGCAAAAGGCAAAAAACTTCATTCTTATTTACTTGCCACATTTCACCTAATTCCAGTGTTACCAGGTTGAGCGTTTGCCTTTCTTGATTGATCACCGCAAAACTGTGGGGAATACATAAACCTAAACAAAAATACTTTTAATACTTCTAATCCTAAACCTGAGATCTAGGATTCACATTGTGTGAATGCTGCACAGCGTTCTGTGAAGAAATCTGAAAGGGCAGTGCTTAAAAGTTTTTCTTTTCATGTTCCAAGTCAGAGCAAGATTTTTGCAGTCCTCAAAATAATCATTTTGTCATCAGCACCTTAATTAAGCACTTAGAATGACATACCATTAAAAGTTTTTACTTTACTTACCACCTTTTGCAAATCTCAACACTGGAGGAATATGCCTGCTTTCTAAGCTTGCTAAAGATGTTTCTAAATAACTGTTTAAAAGCAAAATATTGCCCCATCAAAATGACTGAAAGCAAACCTGAACCTACAAATGATACCAACTAGATCTATTCCCATCAAAGCTTGGTTAAAAAAAAAAAGAGAGAGAGGAAGAAGAAAAGCAAGAACAATATACAACTGAATATTTCAAATTATTTCATTTGTGCAGGGAAAATAAGAGTAACAGTAAAATACATTTGTTCCTCCTAGTGGCACAACTTTTAAGTGTGCTCTATTTAACTCAGTCTGGTCCTGTCCTCTCTTCTCTTAGCAACCACATCTTGGTTGATTAGTTTTTCAGATGTCTTATCAAGAACCAGCTTTACATTAGATTAAATAAAATTATCAGTAGGAAGAGGAAAACCATAGAATCATAGAATTGTCAGGGCTGGAAGGGACCTTCAAGCTCATCTAGTTCCAACCCCCCTGCCATGGGCAGGAACACCTTCCACTAGAGCAGCTTGCTCAGAGCCCCAGCCAGCCTGGCCTGCAACACTGCCAGGGATGGGGCTGCCACCACCTCTCTGGGCAAAATAACAGAGCATGATACAGAACTTTATTACATCAAGCTAGTAACTTCTTCCTTTAAAGGAAGTCAGAAATGAGGTCTGCTCCTGAATCAGTGGAAGCAAGTAACTTGGTCTCATCTTTAACAGGTTAAGTCCTTAGTATATTTGTTTCATCACAGAAACTGTTTTAATTATACAGCTTTCTCTTGAAAAAGATGTTCTAGATGATAACCACAAAGTTAACTTTCAAGTTATCAGCCAGTGTTCCAATGCAGTTCTCAAACATTCTTTTCTGATTATTTTCTTCAGCTAACATACCTCCTCCACTGATCACTTTCCTTCGCTTGAGGATCACCAAGAAGGCACACAGGACACATTTTGTGGGACTTAAGATATACAGATTACATTAATCTAATTTTCCAAGCATATGCTGTCTCTAAAAAGAAACCAGGAACTGGAAATCACAAAGGGGAATATGAGTCTTTCAGCAAACAGCAGGAAAATCTCCTAAATAGGAACTCTATGATACTGATCTACACAGTGGCAGCAAACTAGTCTATTTTTTTCATGATTGGCAATATGTTCTCATTTCTGAGATGGTCTTACTTCCTTCAAAAAAGAACTAAAGCTGTGTGCTTAAAATAGCTGGAAAACAGCTGTTGGATTTTTCACAGTAATGGGTTTTATCCTCATGCTACACATAATGCAAACCAGCCATTTGACTAACACATAGTTCCAGCTACAGCAAACATGCCTGCACAGCACAGCCTTTCCTCCTCATGACACACCAATGAAAGACACAAATATTCCCCTTCACAGGAGTTTTCATGTGTGTTCTGCTTTGAACACTAACATAACCACTTGGTGCAAGAGTAGCTCTACTCAAGCATGAAGTTCCCCATCTCTAGAACCATCTGACCAGTCAAACCCTGAGCTGTAAAGAGGAAACGCATTCTACTTTTTGCTGTTTTATAATCCTGTAACAGTTTTAAGTTTCTCTAGTGACTGGAGAGTGTGCTAAAAATACAATACTTTACCTGAAGAACTGGTTTACATACTTGCACTTACCTCAGATTCCAACATCACTCAAGAAGCAGCTATTTCAGTTTAGCTCTCTGTATTAAAAGTTATTAAATTTGGCTCATAATATTTTAAAATAGGTTTTAAAGAATTACATTTTGTAGTTAGCTAGGCAGATATAAATCAACATCTAACAATCAGGAGTTAAAAGATACTGATCTACTATTTGAATACGTGTTTTCTATACACCGACAAAATATTCAAGCCTTTGGAAAACTATTTTCTTACAACATGATCTCCTGCTCTCTTAATCTTGAGGTAGATACTGCTCTCTGCTTCATAATGTAGGTGCCTACAGAAGGAACTCTGAACTGATTTCACCAGAAACAAACCCAAAGAGATGCTTCATTCAGTAGCCATCAAAAGATTTATACAAAGGCTTGAAAAAAACACAAACACCCCCAAAAACTAAAACAACCTGGGGAGAGCTATCCCTACATAAAGAGTCCTCTCAAAATGTTTTGAGGGTTGTTTGGTTTCTTTCTTAATAATTTTATCCATGGATACTAGCCTCAGAAACCAGGGAATCTAAGTCTGCCTGTCCTGGTATATGGGGACATGCAGAGAGAAAAGGGGACAGGGGAGGAATTCAAGTTCAGAATCACTTCATAGATACACTTTAAATAATACTTTAAAATCACCTGCTCTATGTCCAAAACTTTAGTTACACTTAATCTGACTTTTGATGTCACACGTCTGTTCTAAATAAAACTAAAACACATTCTAAATACGTAGAAGGGACTTGCCTTTCTCTGCCACAGCCTATGAATGTGCTGCTGGGTTCCAGAGAAAGACTTTCCCAAAGGTGGCAGGGTGAGAATGTCTGAACAGGAGAGCTTTGTCCTCTGCAGCTATCCCTGTGCTGTCCCTATCATCCACAAAAGCAGGGGGCAGATAGGAATTGAACAGGAACAGACCATGCAGTTGTAAAACTCGCTTCATTCTTCTTTATTTATTTCTTTCTGCCACCGAGTAACACCTCTCCTCACAATTACCAGCTCAATGGCAGAAAGCTCCCTGGTGTGCTGTGCATATTTTCACAGCTTCATTTGTCTCCTCCTGTGGCATCAGTTTAGAGAGGTTCCTAACGAAAAACGCTGGTAACAACCATTCCTATGTCAAGCCTTCAAAGCCAAAGCTAAGCACAATACAAGGCACTACTGGTAACTGATCTTTAGGTTTCAGTCCACAGACTTTTCACACTGGGAATAGATCCCATCTGTTTCCTCTTTATGCACCAGCCTTTAGAAAGCACAGATCTGGAAACTGCCTCCGTGCAGAGCAGAGCTGAGCTGGCTTTCCCCAGCTGACGGTACAAAGAGCCCCATGATTATGGATAGCTTTCTCCTATGGCTTTCCACTCCTCTTTTCTCCCTGGTCTGTAAATACATGCTGTGTTTTTCTCGCTGTGGGTTTTTTGGAAGGGGACAGGCTGCCTCTCTTTCCTCGCCCCTTGTTCTCCCCTTTTCTCATTCTTGGCAGAGGTTTTCCCCCATTTAGAAACCCTCACGCAGGGAACATTTCCATTTCAAGCCTTGGTACAATCAACCACAGGCAAACCCCCTCCTGCTTTGGCACCGGAGCGTGAGACGTTTCCCCCAGCACTCTCCCTCCCCAAGCAAGCTGCTCTCCAGATGGATGCTTGTGGCTCTCCCTCGTTCTATTCCCTCCGCCTCTCCTCACTCCCTGTCCCGGCGAGAGAGAAGGAGAAAGGCAGAGAACAGAGGAGCCTTTCGCACAGGACCGAGCGCAGGACACTCTGATCCCGAGCAGTTCGGCACCACCGAAGTCCTCAACTCCTTCACCTGGGAGACCTTCCCCTCCCCAAGCCCTCTTCCCTCGCCTCTCTCAGCACGATACCCCCTTCCCCTCAGCCCCACACCCTGCCCTCGCCCCCCGGCAATGGAGGGGCTCCAGCGCCCCACGGCCTGCCCTGCCCTCAGCGCCCCACTGGAGACTCCCCACACAGAGGCGGGAACCCCTCAGCCCCACACGCTGCTCCCGCCTTCTCCCACACGAGGAGAGGTCCCTCAGCCCCACACGAAGGGGGGCGGGGGGGTCCCTCAATCCCCTCAACCCCACACGAGGGGGAGTCCCCTCAGCCTCACACCAGGGGTGTGGGGGTACCCTCAGCCCCAGGCCCTGCCCTCCCTGCCCTCAGCCCAGCACTCACTACTTGTAGAGCTGCTGCAGACAGAGGTCCAGGCACTCGCCCTCCACCTCCTCCTCCGTGATGTACTCCGAGAGTGGCCGGGGCNGGTCGCCGGCATCTCCTTCTCCCTCCTCCGCCTCAGCGGTCGTTCCCGCTTCTTCCTCTGCCCCGGGCTCCTCTTCAGCGGCAGCCTCGGTCTCGGCAGCGGCGGGGGCGGGGGGAGCCGGAGCCGGCGCCGGCTCTGGCTCTGCCCCGAAGGGCCCGCGGAACTCGCCCAAGAAGAGCTCGAGGAAGCGGCGGTAGCTCTTCTCCTCCGCGCTACCACCACCGCTGCCGCCGCTGCTGCCGTTGCCCGAGCCGCCCGCGGCCATTGCTTCGCATTCCCGGCCGCCCGCCGGCGGATCAGCACTGCACCGCAGAGAGCTCCCTTGCCCGCCGCCGGCAGCCGCCTCCCGACAGGACCGACCGACCGCCTGCGCGCACGCTCCCGAGCCGGACCCGCGGGGGCGCGCACGCCGCGGGAGGAAAGGGGAGGGGGAGGGGGAAGCGCGCCTCAGTGGCGGGGG
>VWZO01008118.1:500852-539088 GCA_013396975.1 Bucco capensis
AGCGGTGGGGGGAGCGGGGGGCCGCGCGGGAGCGAGGCTTGGCCGGTGGCGGGAAGGCAAAGGACGGGACGGGATGGAACGGGACGAGCGGGCGGAGAGCGGACTGCAGGGAAAGGCAGGTGGAGGGCAGGCGCGCTGCCAGCCGCGCCGATATGATGAGTCATGCGGAGGCAGCCAGACGCGTAGGTTCCTCACAGGAACCCGAAGGAAACCTGAGAGCGCGTTCCCTATTACCTAATCCCTTGCCTCAGGATTTCCCTGCGCTCATCGTTTCCGGCGCCGGTGTCGCCTCCGCGGGTTCCCGCTCGCTGCCAGGACCGGGCCCGAGGGTAAGCGGGGCCGGGACTGGGGGCGGCTTGGCCCGGCCCTGGCCGGCCTGGCCTCACATCACCTCGGGATATGGGGACATCGCTGCCCCGCGGAGCTGGAAGACCCTGGGCAGGAGCTCAGGCAGAGGCAATGAGTGGTTTTGAAATCAGGAGTGGGTTAGCGTGAGGGAAAGTGGCCCTTAAACACACAGTATGTCAGCAAAAATGTCCTCTCTGGAAACCCAGTGCTGTGGAGTGGCTAGCGGGACTAGGGCAGGGATCGTTGTCCTGTACTGGGTGCTAGTGTGGCCACACCTCGAATCCTGGCTTCAGTTTTGGGCCCCTCACTCACTCCAAGAAGGACATTGAGATGCTGGAGTGTGTTCAGAGAAGCACAACAAAGCTAGTGAAGCGTCTAGAGCACAAGTGTTGTGAGGAACAGCTGAGGGACTGGGGTTGGTTATTCTGGAGAAGTGGAGGCTGAGAGGAGACCTCACTCTCTACAACTCCCTGCAAGGAGGTGGGAGTAAGGTGGTTGTCAATCTCTTCTCCCAAGTAACTAGTGATAGGACAAGAGGAAATGGCCTCAGGTTGCTTCAGGGGAGGTATAGGTTGGGAAAATATAGCAAAAATGTCTTCCCTGAAAGAGTTGTCAAGCTCTAGCACCGGCTGCCTAGGGCAGTGATGGGAGTCACCATCCTTGGAGGAACTGATTTTAGATGTGGTGCTGAGGGACATGGTTTAGAGGTCACCTGACAATTTTGGGTTAGTGATTGGACTTGATGATCTTAATGATCTTTTCCAACCTAAACGACTCAATAAAGTCTGGGGAAGGGGAGCTTTGAGGTCATATTTACCCATTTCCAACATTAAGCAACAAAACTTCTGATGCTAATTTATGTTCAAGATCAGCATATGAATAGCCATATGGATTCATAATTGATACATTACATGATATCTGCACAGTCAATGTTCTGGCAAAGGAGAGTTTATCAGTAGCTGAAGATGTTACACCAAATGAAACTTTAAAGTCACAGCCAGTCAGTGGGAGACAAACTGTAGCTGATATTCTGCTGATGTCTAATAAGTGTCTTTCATTTGTGAAAGGCATTTTGGCTTGGTTTATTCATTGCTGCTGAAAAGCTATTTTTAGAGCTATCAAGTCCATAAATACCAACAATGAACAGGTATAATTGCCACACATTTAAAATAGCTTGTACACAAGGGAGGAGATGATATCTTTAATGTCAGATATACCTTGAAAAACAGCCAGATCACAAGCTTCATATGCAAAAAATACTCCCAAATTTTAATGGATTATAACAAGGACAGTAACTTGCTGAAACCTGTTGTTCTCTGCATTGTAGTAGTTACCTCTATGTGTCAGGTGCTGCTGTAAATCCGTTAGGTGGATTGTTATTTCACAGCCAAACTAATTTTAGGTGATTTCTGGCAACTGCACTGACTGATCAAATTGCAATCTTGTGAATATGTAAAAGCCATGAGAGTTTAAAATGTGATTGTCACAGTCTTAATCTTTCACAGCCAAAAGCTATTAAAGCAACAGAAAATTGCAGAGCTCTGTTTTTTTTTTCCAGTATACCATTTATCTTTTCAATTTAGCATTAATTTATTTAGGAATGCCAGGGGGGATCTGAGGGGTAGAAAACCATTGCAGTTCTTTTTGAAGAGAGAGCTCACAGTTGCAGCTGATGATGTGATTGCTGGATTTTGTTTGTTTGTTTTTAGGTTTGTGTGTACTGCATCATCAGTGAGTCACCAGCCTCGAGAGAATGCATATCAATGCAAGTATCAAAAAAGCAGCTTGAAGTTCATGGTTAGCTGTTTTTCACTAGTAATGGGGCCTACTACAGAAACTATAATCCAGATAATCTTAGGGTAAGATGATTTTAATTCTGAAAATTCCTGTTATAACAGTAGCTTAGAGAAGTAACATCTAATTCAATGAGATGTGTGATCAGATTTATGTTGTATGACAAACAGCAATTAAGGCTACCCCAAAAAAAGATTCAAAGGCATTTAAATAGTCTTTTTCTTAAGGTTTTGTTAATCATGTATTTTTTTAGTAGTTTCAAACAGCTTATAAAGATATCTGAGAGTAATACCTACTCTGTTTCATGTTGAAGTGTTAAAGTTACCAGATGTCCTTAATTCATCTTGGCAGTCCCCATGTGCTTTTCATCATTTGTCTAATTGCAGAGGACACTAATTAAAATGAAATAGAGTAGAGCTTCATACTCGGGGTACTTTGTCAAGTTTGGACACCGTGGTCAAGTTAGGATTGTTTTGCCTCAGTATTAAATAAAGAGCTTATGGCTCTAAGCCATGCTGACATTTGTTTCTGGGAGGGAAAGGTGAAAACCCATTCTTACTAACCTGCAGTGGGGAACATATGGTAGCTGTGGGTGGTGGGGCTGAGTTAGGCAGCCAGGAACCTGCTATCACTGCACTGTGTGGAGACAGTAGGGTGGGCAATTACCACAGGAGGTAGCCACACTGTTCCTTACTGCTGTCCAGAAAAGGAAGCTCTAAATAGGCTGTATTACCAAGTAGAGCACTAATCTAGAAGAGGTGTGTTTGGTGCTGTTATGAAATGTTTTCAGTGTTCAGTAACTCTGGCAGCTAAATTTAGAGTGCCTCAGTGTGCTCTGGCTTGCTAGGTAGCAGCAGTGTGAACAGTTCCTGTGTGATGAGGTTAGGTCAATGGGAGAAACTCATAATTCATACAGTTTGGAGTCTGAAATCATTGTTTTGAAACATATTGTCAAATGGAGGGTAAGACTTGCACCTGATTGGAGACAACACAGGTGTTTGTGTTCTTCCTGGCTTCATCATGTTGCATTGTATTTTTTTTACAGGGTTGTTTTGGAAGAAATCTGTTGTATTTTAGCCTTAAAATGATGTCTTCCTCTTTCTCATTTTGCTGGTGAGAAATAAGCAGGATTTGAGCAGGCCTTGGGGAGGTGACCTGAATTGTATGGAGTGCAAAAAGAAGTGCTTTGTAATTTTTTGTAACCTTTGGAAGCAATTCCTTTACACTGACAAGCAGAAGAGACAATAGGGGCATTGAGAATGACTTGACAATATTTAACATACCTCTGAGATATGCTCCAGTGCCATACCAGACAGCATAATGGGAAAACCCAATGGTAAATAAACTGCCTTTCTAATGTCATCTCTTTAAAAGTAGGGCTTTTGCAGTAAACCAGAAGTAATTTTAGAAGCTGTATTCTGTTTTACTGGCCAGATGAAACTACCAGAAAAAGCAAGCATTTCCAAGCCTTTGGCTGTTCCCATTTTGAAGGCATGTCTGCTGTTAAATGTAGAGTTGTAGATGGGATAATACATGAAATGGTGCTTGCAATATGCTGTTCATGGATATTACAGTTCTTTATTCAGATGATCAATATCAGTCACCTTGTGAATGTGAATAGGTATGTCCTTTTTATAGTTTTTCCAACTTAGACAATCATTGTTCAATTCACTAAAATCATTTCAATTGGTTAAGGGTAAAGACAGCAAGAATTTGAAAGGTATCCAGTGAGAAGGCTGTTGTTGATAAGCTGCATCAATCTCCAGTTCATTTTCTTAGCTTCAGTTCACCTGCACTTTTAGAAAGCACAGTGACTTTTGTTAACACAGTTGTTTTACTGGCTCCTTTATGAGTACTGTGTTAGGATCTGCCTGAATACCAAAGTTCTTATCTCTATTTCTTTCTCTTGCTCTTTTCTTTAATGTTTTTGAGGTCAAGTCAGCTTTTCCAGTTTATTCTGAGCTACATCCATTGCAAAACATAGGATTTCAGGCCTGAATCCCACTTCCAGCTGTCATGGAAATTTCCAATCCCATTCCGAAGGAAAATTCCATTTTCAGCCTTCCATTCAGACCACTCTTTAGGAAAGGGGGTTCTATGAAGAGTAATAATGACAAACAGGATATTAGTCCAGGCTTATTTAGTTAGGTTTGGAAATCTCTTGGAGAAAAGTATGTGGAAGAAAGAATTAATGAAATGCCAAGCCCTTCATAATGACTAAACAGGTTTGGAACACTGTCAAAGCAGATAGAGCACAAGGCAGTCTCAAATTCCATGATTTAGCCACAAATGTGTGTTAATTATACAAAATAATGAATTCATTACTTTTTATTAAAGAGATAGTTATGTGATGTATTCCACAGCATTTACAGTCAAATGTGTAGTGAGCTTATATAGTAAAAAAGGTGTTACAAATCATGTTACAATCTCATGCTATATTTTAGAAGCATAATTTTCATGCTAAGGAGACAACTTGTTCTTTTGTCCAGAACATTTTATTTTAGCAACATATATCATACAAAAAGAATCAAGAAGTCAGTGTAATTGTAACTGTGTTGCTAATATTGCAGTGGTTCACACTAAATAGAGTATTAGAAGGATATGGGTCATAGATTTAAAACTGCCAAATAATGCAATGAGAGATAGCAAACTGAGCAAGTATTCAAACAGCATGTTTGGAGGCTATGAGAAAAAGAATCCAGATCTGATTACAACCATTTATTGAGCTCTGTGGTTTCCTTTTTACCTTCCTATGTACATTACTAGGTGTTTTATACTTTAAACATTCCTCCTTCTCACTGAAACTGAAATGTAATTCTTTTTTAAGTTCCTGATGCTTCTCTGGCTCCAGGTAAAGCAATGACCAGTAATTCTTGTAATAAAATGAACATTATTAGCTGTAATTCCTGAGGAATGACTTAGGAAAATACATACTTTTCTACACATCTTTTCAGCATATAATCTAACATTTTTACTGCTTACATAGTGATTGAAATAGTGCTTGAAATACCATTTGTTTTTTCTACTGTGTAGAGCTTAGATCATGTCTATTGTACAGCCATTTCTTGCTTGTAGGAAGCAATACAGTAGCTTATGGTCTAACAGTGGGTGCATTTGTGGGTGATATTCAGTGCTGGGAAGGGGGCCAGTTCCCAGTGATTTCATTCTTCACTATAGAACATTAACACAGAACTCTTCCTCTAGCCAAGGGAAGTCAACTCTCCTGACCCTAATCATCCAAAACGACTCCATGGCTAGAAGCCACAAGACGCTGAGTACGCAGCCTGTGGAGCCAGGGAGAGGGGAAGCCCAGGAGCAGGATGCAGCTGGCACTGGTTCCCCCAGTCGAGGGGAGGACTGGTGGCCAGGCTGCTTGGCAGCCCTAAGACACTGCCAGCTCTGGCAGCTTGCATTCCCCTTTAGCTGGGCTCCTGCATGCATACCCTTAGCAGGGCTCTTGTGCCTGAACTGCTTTGGGAACCAGAACTTCCCTGATTCTCATCCTGTAAAAAGAAGTGTTATTTCCCTTATGTACTCTGTTGTAATATTTGTGTTACTGCAATGTAAGAGCTCTGTTTATTGTGTTTCCCTCAAGGTATTCTGTCTTAGGACAAGAAAGCATCAAACCATACTTCAAAACTTCACCAAATATATTTCATATCAAATTACAATGTGTTTCAACACTATAATACAACTTAATGTGCCTTTCTAAATGATTGTGATCTCAAGCGTGCCAAAGACAATCTCTTCTGAGAAGCTGGAACAAAATGACTTGTCCTTCCAACTTAGATATCTTCTGTACAGAAAAAGGATGGAGTTAGAAAGGCAGACAGGATTTCACCTTTGTCATTAATCTATTAAATGCCTTAGAATAAATCTGATTCTAAGTCTAGTCCCCTAAAATAACTAAAGGAACAGTAACTGAAATTCAACAGGAAAACAGATGTTATATTTTAAATGTACTCAGCACAATATTGAGGTTAGATTAGCAGCTGAATGAATCTCCTCCCACATTAGTCAACCAGCTTGTACTTGACTTTACTACGAGACTGTTTGATTGCATAACATGAACCTTGGCTCTACCTTCTTACTTTCAATTAAGTTATTTCATCTTCACGCTTTCTATAAATGTATTCCAGTTGGAAGTCAGTTGGTTTCCACTGTTTCATAATGGAAAAGGTGCGGAAGACATAAAATCAGGAAGAAGTCAGTTGTTATTTTCCCTGTCCAAAGCAAAGCGTTTCAAAGCAGCGTTCTGGGTTTGAGAAGTTGCATACTGTGACCACAATGTTTTCCTGTTGCCAGGCCCTGTGGTAGATGCTGTATTCTTGTTGTGGTGATGAAATAGGTTACTACACCACAAGTAAATGCCCCTCCAAAGCGGAAAAATTCTAAACTCAGCATGCTAGCTAAAGCTCTTGGCTTTTAGAAAACTGGGACTTCAGCAGCAAATCAAACAACCTATTTTAGTTTTGATTCAGTGCCACGACACCGGCTAGATAGGAGCTTACTTTTTGTGCAATCACAGAATTCTCTCATGCCACTCATTGTTGTGCACTGATTCTGTGAAATGCAAGAAAATTCCAAGCACATGTAAGAAAATATCAGCTTGCCATGGAGGATTTACTGGAGAGCCAACAGTCAAATTTTTCTTTATATGGAATTCGAAGCCTGGAACGGCTTCCTTCTCTCCAGCAGATGAGAACGAAATCTGGCTCATTTAATCTAATTTTATCTCCACCAACAGATCCTTCTCTCTAGTTCTGGTCTACAGAGCTGATTTTTATGATAGCTTCAATATGAAGCATCGAGAGCCTCCAGTGCTTCCTCTGGCCATTTGAAACTCCCACTGCTAACCAGTAACTACACATTTGTAAGATGTTGATAATGATGCCTGGAATGCTGGAAGATCTAACATTTACTCGGATAAAACGATTTATCGTGGTCTAACAAGATCAGCATCTCAGCTAGGGCTGCTGGATGCTGCTCTACTACAAACAAAATTAAACCTTACAGTCAGCTGAAATTAATAGTATCTTGGAGACATGTCCTTTCTCTCCTCACCCATGGAAGGATGTGTTGAGGCTGTTAAATCAGAACAACCACCAATAGAGAGCCATGGATTTTTCCATCAATACCAAACAAGTTAGAGAGCAGCTATCACTAGTAACCAGCAGGACTTCCTAACAACATTCTTAATGGGTGGTTTTCCCTGTGGCTACATAGGCATGTGCTCTGTGCTCTGCTCCCCAGTCCTCTTACAAAAGGTAGGCAGCTATTATTCCCCAATGGGCCATTTGCTTGCTGACATCACTTGCGGTAGGATCCTTTTGTTTGCCCATGTCTCCTGCATTGAAATGTTTGTCTGAGTCACTAATCCTGCTGCTTTTCTTCCTCTATGTCATGCTTGCTTGAGAGCTTCTCCCCAACTCAGGGATTTTAAACCACACAGCCTGTTTTGCTGCATGGCAAGTGAATACTTTGCCTTTTATTATGTAATTTATAGCTAAACGCTGTAATGGTCCCAAAACCACTGCCACTTTTTTTTTCCTGCAGCTTTTTGAATAGAGAGGTTTTGTGACTCAGCTTCAGCAATGTTTCAAGGCAATGTGGGTTTAGTGTTACTAAATGAAAAATTAAAGATAGTGACTCCCACAACTTGAATTCTCCATTTCACCTGCTGGCTGCAGTTTCCTCAGCTAGAACATTATCAAGCACTATGCCAGAAACAGGTCATGTATGTGCATGTGTACAGACAAACACTTCTCATAATTGAGGTAATTACTAGTTTGCACTGCAGTAGCTTTCTTCTCCTCTTAAAAGTCTCATCAATTTGTTTTAATACAAAGAGGGCAAAACACTGCTGTATTTCCAGTGTACATTCATTCATTTGGTTTAGATTCTGGAGCTGGTAATATATTGCTGGTGGCTAAGGAAACTGGGTTTCCTCTTTATTAAAGCCATGAACAAACCAGATCGTGATTGCAGATTCTTCATTCTGAATGCTTTGGTAAAAGAAGAACATGGAAGCTAAGGGTTATGCAGTTTGGTTCAAGCTTTAGTTATGGTAAAATACTCTTACTTGCTAAGACAGGAGGGTAAAATTACCACGCTAGATTAAATCTTTTGCCCTTCAGATCTAGTCTTTCCTATCTACTATTACCACTAGAAGATAAATGTTCAAAACAATGCTTTGATTGTCCTTGATGAAGGACTTTGCAGCAGGTAAGGGCTAACGCCCCAGTTTGGCACAGCATCTAGGCATATATTTATCTTAATGCATCCACCAACAGCTCCACTGCCTTCTGCCCTCATTTGAGGCATGTGAGCAGATTGCAGCATGAAACCTTGTTAGAATTCAGATACACACAAAACCAGATGAGTGATCCAAGACCTGTGTCATTAAATGTATTGTATTAGATGCTCACATTTCCTTGTTTTTTTTTTACCCAGAGTAAAAGAAGTAGGGGCTGGAGGGGAAGCCATATGAGGAAAGGCTGAGGGAACTGGGACTGTTTAGCTTGAGGAAGAGGAGACTCAGGGGTGACCTTATCGCCCTCTACAACTACCTGAAGGGAAGTTGTAGTCAGGTAGGGGTTGGGCTCTTCTCCATGGCAGCTAGTGACAGGACAAGAGGCCATGGCTTGAAGTTGCAGCAGGGGAGGGTTAGACTGGACATTAGGAAGCACTTCCTCATGCAGAGGGTGATTGGGCTCTGGAATAGGCTGCCCAGGGAGGGGGGGGAGTCACCATCCCTGGAGGTGTTTAAGAAAAGATTGGATGTGGCACTGAGTGGCATGGTTTAGATGTTGTGGTGTATTGGGTCATAGGCTGCACTTGATGATCCTGGGGGTCTTTTCCAGTCTTGGTGATTCTGTGATTCTGTGAAGTAGTTGTATTCTCCATCTCCCTCCAAAAAGCTGAAGTCTCTTGTTATAGAAAACATAGATCTTTATTATATAAAGTAAAATTATACAAAGGAACTTCCTGCAACAGAAATTTGCATATTCTAGTCTTAATGGTAAAATAATGCCTAGAGCAGGAATTTAACTTAGTCTTTCAGGCTACTTTTGGTTGCATGTTCACTGTGCAGCTCCTCTCGTGTAGCACACAGTTCAGCTCTTCCTTCTCCTCCTCTCTCCGGGGCCGTTTGCGAGGGTTCACTTCAGTATCTCCTGCATGCTGAGTGACAGCTGGAGGCTGCACGTCTCGGAAGCCATGAGACTGGAACATAGAAGCAAACTCATGTGATAACACTTCTAGGGATATAAAGCATGAGTAACGAGTTCCCAGAAGAGCAGAATAAGTTATGATGCTGTCATTTATTTTAGATGAGCAGCAGCAAAATGTTTATAGACCAGGCTAAGGTCAAAACTGCAAGCTCTTCAACACACATGCCAACTGTGTCTCCTCACTGTGTTTTTTTTAAAGATGCTTTATTTTCACCAACCAGACTCTTGTTTTCATTTTACCACTAATAACCCCTACAGCTATGAAGCACTGCTCCTCTGTAAATTAACTTATGTTGCCTGTTTAAAGAAATTAAAAGCCAAATCCTTCAGCCCTTACTTAAGCTCCCATGGAAGCAAGGAGATGACTGGATTAATTGCCTCAGTCATTTGCAGAAACAAAACTCAAACCTAGGTTATTTTTGTTTAGTATCTCTACTTAATGAACTGAGAACATCAATGAGACATTGTAAGAGAACAGCATATCTGAATCAGCCTGCAAAGTCTGTCCCAGCATAGTAATTTATGGGACATAATGGAATGAGAACCTTTAACTGCCAAAAACTAGATGTAGAAGTGAAAACTAGATGCTGCTACTCAGGAGAGAGCTTAAAGTGATCTATTTGGTTGTGCACCTTTTGTATTTTCTGTTGCCTTGGCTCACAATTTAATGAGTCTGAAAGATTTTAAAACGTGAAATATCTGGAAAATCAGTTTACACGTCATCAATGCAGATGAAGATACTGAGCTGGTATGTGAAGCCTACAACTGCTTGTCTTCCCATCTCCAGTCAAATGCTGTGCAGGGAACACTGTCTACAGCTCAGCTCTCACTGCACTGCAGACTTTGAGAAGAAAAAGGGGTTAATCAGAAAAAGAAATTGCTTTGGGGATCCTAAATGCTTAGGTAGAGGCAATGTGGAGATGAAAGGATTTTAGGAAAGCTGACATTTTAGGTTGGTGCAGTATGAAAAAGCAGGTAGAATTACTGTCAGATGTGACTTTTCTCAAATGCCAGTGTGTCCCACACCAAGATCAATCCCAACCAAACCAAACCCAATCCAAATGTTTTGATGTTTTGCTTAAGTCTCCTGTGTCTGCATTCCTAATTCTAAACAGCTCACCTCACACAGCCTGCTGTTTTTAAAGCAAGAAACAGCACGAGGTGCCACCAGGGCAGAATTTGTGCAGTCCCTTTGCTATTATAAGCAACTCAAGTGTTATTCTAAATAGCATAATGGGGAATCTTCAAGTTTAGTGTTTCACTGCTGCTTGCATCTAATCTCTGCCATTTCCCTGAGGCACAAAGGTGGAGCTGTAGCCAAGAATCCACTTAATCCAGCATGCTAGACTCCCAGTGAAAGCATTCCAATGGTTATAATGGCCAGAACACGATAAAGCAAGCTGCATAGCATGGCTGTTTTGCACTTAGTTAAAGGCATGTACCTTCTGGGCATAGCACCTTCAAAATACAAGAATTTTGTCTCTATTTGTGCAGCTTGTAAGTGGTTTTTGGATGGTGAGAATGTGGCTAATGGAACCAAGGGTCTACAAAGCTTAGATAGTCTAAGGTCACTAGGAATTGTTCTTTAACATCTGGGGCCTACTACAGACTGGATCAAGATTGACAAAGGTTGATGGCTTGATGATTTGAGTGGCATTCTCACTGCTAGTCTGGCAAATTCCTCCCCAGAATCCAGGTCCTGGCTCTCTATCTTTCACAACCAAATAATCAGGTCGCATTACCTGGGAAATTTAGGTGAATCAGATTATCTACTACTTATCCTTGTGCATAAATTGATTTACATTTCTATGCTCTGCATTTAAGAATGAATCCTTATCAGCCTGTGAAAGAAACTCTTCTTTCCTTTGACAGGTGTTGCACAGCTTCCACACTCCCTCAGAGGTGACTGACTTGCCAGAATGCTGGCAAGGACACAGCTGAAAAAGAACTGGAGCTTGGTCACTAAGTTACACACTTCTCCAGCAGCTTACAGGCACTGAACAGCCACTTTGTCAGTGGCACCAAAATACCTAATTTGCATAAGGCTGAACATCTAGGCTTGAGGAATTGATTATATTTTTAATTCTCTTTTTTTTGTGTGTGTGCTGGTTATACATAGATGTGCTAGATCAGATTTGGAAACATTGAACATGTATTTACATCTTCCAGTTTAACTACAGAGATGGGAATGATAAATGGGAATAGCAGCCTGTTACCATCAGGCCTGCATTTCATGAAAGAAACAGGGATAAATTATTTTTGACTTAAAGAAACTGTCTGCTGAAGCAGCTCAACAAGATTAAGGGGAAAAAAAAAACATAGGGATAACCTCAAATTTCAACTAATCTTTGATTAAGATACACTCTCAACTGCATTTCAAGATTGTGAGCATGCATACAGAAGAGAGCATGGCTGGGTTATAGTGCTATAAAACTGAAAAGACAATTAAACTGCCCAAGATAAAATCCATCTGCTTGTCAGCTGGAGAGAAAGGGCTGCACTCTCACATCACAAGATCCAAACAGCCTTGGGATGGAGTCCCTCTTACCCTTCCAGTCTTTACAAAACAAAGAGTATATAATATATTTGCAGTATTTCTTCTGTCCAGGTGAAGATATTCAGGCAGGACTGAAAAAAATGCCATTTCTGTTCAGCAGTTTGAAGATCTCATCTTATGGCAGCATTAAAATCTGCAGGAAATGCTATGGCAACGTGTTTCCATGAGGACATACAGCAAATAGTTATGGCATGTAACTATATATCTGACATTTCAAGATGTAAGAGTCAAGTGGTAGGGTTTTTTAACTGAAATACAGCTTAGACACTATGTATTCTTATTAGTATCTATCTAGGCACTCCACAAAAGAAAATAATCATAGGATTTAACTAAGGATGAATAAGGACTCCAGACATAAGCTGGAAGCTCCTCATATGATAGTGACAGAAGAGAAAAATCTGAATATATTGGCTGGCCATAGGGTCACTGATAGGATGGAGCTGTGAAAGAGAGAGATAAATACAGCCTGAATTATATCAGGCACTGCACTTAAAGCAGAGATGTGAAAATAGGTATGGCACAAAGCACTGATGAGACCTCTGGAATACCACATATAATTCTGGTCACCCTTGTCCTAGAAAGATAAAGTCAACTGGAACAGATGCAGAGAAGGGAAACAATAAGCCACCTGACAAGGGAGAAAACAGCTTGGCTTCTTCAAGTCTCCCAAAATGAAGGCTCAGAGAGTGCATGATTGCTCTCTGTAACTGCACTTAGGCCAAAAGTTAACATCAAGGGCAGATAAAATAAGCAGTACTAGCACAAGAACAGATGGGGACAGGCTGCCTGTAAATGTGATCTGGAAATCAATATGTTTTCATTATAAGAGGACTAATATTTTGGGTCATTTTTCTAAAGAGAAAAGGTGCAACATATTCCTAAACCTGGAGATACGTCAGTTATTACTGGTTACCTTCAGAAGGCAACATGAGAAAGCAGACATTTCTTTACAGCTAACAGTTTTGTCCCATCTCTGTATCTCCATCCCAGAAGAAATACTAACTGTAATGTGATATGGTACAGTTGACTCCTTCTGACTTGGTGATTTGTACAACGTTGCCAACCTGGTGAAACAAAAACCAGGTAGTTATGGTTAGTGAATACAGTAATAACAACTCCAAGTAACCAAATGATCAGACTCAAGCTTTCCCACAATCATGAGGTAAGTGACCAGTGGAATTCTTATGTGTTTTCATAGATGGATGCCAAATTCCCATCCTGACAGAAGAGTGAAGGATTAGTTAGCCTTGTTTCGTCACAGGATTTGATCACATTTTCAGATCAATATTCATTATGAATTAATACCAAATACCATCTCTTAAAATGCAAACAAAAAAGGCTTTAAGCACAACTCTCTCCTACTCCATTAAGCAATCATTTGCTCACTGACTGCTCAACACTGGGAGATACCCTCAAGAATTCCAGTTCTTCTAGGGAGGATTTTTCTAGAGCTTTCAGAAGCCTGTCAATAGGACCTAGTGGATAAAGGAGGAGAATAAGGTGTTCTATTTCAGAGCCTGACCTTGCCACTGACACACACCATAACCTTGAGAAAAATCATTCCCTTCTCCTCTAACACTTCCTTGATGTTGTGCATTAGGATTCTAAGCAATGCATCATGATTTGTGCTTATCCAGCACCTAGCCCCATAGACACTTGCATAACATGAGACAGGAGATTGCAAAGCAGCTCAAAAGCAAGACATTTATCAACCAGTCCCAGGGCTGCAGCATGCCCACCTCCCCAAAACTGACACTCATGTAAACCAAGTGTTCTGCTCTCTGTATCAAGCCAGCCTGCCAGAGCTCCTGTTAATTATTTTGGTGGGTTTTTTTCCCTCCCTGAGGTGCCATTCTATTAGAGAGCACGTAATTACAGCCTGAGGAACGCTGCCACTTCCTATTAGCTACGCAGGGAATTCCTCAGAACATTGAAGTGGTGGCTTCTACTTCACAAAAAGAGCCTAAATCTGAAGCTGCAGAAGCTCTGCTTTTACAAGCCCTCAGCTTGAGCTCTGCTGTGTGCCTCTGACTCAACAGGATCTTTCTGCACAGCACTGAGAATCCTTATAATTAAGCTCTGACATTTTCAGTAGGAGAAAGAGACAGGTATCCTATTTGGCCAGAGGACAATAATAAAAAAGGGAAGAAAAAAATCAAATGGATTCTCAATCTTTGTGCCTCAGGAACCTGATATAAAACCAACAAAACCATGATGGGTCATCAGGTCTAAGTAGTTTATGTAAAAAAGCACCAGAATCCAGTTCTTTCTGCTTTTCAGAGACAGGCAGTTGCCATCAGAATTGCTATGCTTCTGCAGGCCCTGCTCTGTATTAGCTGCATGTTTAGAACAGGAAATAAAACCTGTTTGTCTATTTTTGGCTTGCTTTCTGGACTCTGTAACCCCAACCTTCCTAGCTGTGTTGCAGAAGAAAAAAAGCTCTTTAATTTTGATAGATAAAATTAACTTTTGTTCACTCTGCAATCATTATGTTGATGCAACTTCTGTCTTATAAAGGCTGTTAACTAATCAGTGATGTTAATTTAATTCCAAATTAAACAGCCTGCTGTAATCATTCTGCATTGCCTTCAAACTTAGAATGTAAAAAACTCCACAAGAAAGTGACTCTGCATTTCTCTTTCAAGTTCAACAAGCAAAACTATGCACAACAACATTCCAGTAGCATTTTTGTTCACTGTTTGCAGAAGATTAGGGAACTAAAGCCAGGCTTCTTCATCTCAAGGTGCTACATTGTGATACTATAAGCAAGACAAATCTAACTGACCAGGAAAGAGAACTGAGCTTGCAATACAGTGAAGAGGGGGAAAAAAAGAACCAGGAAACAGATCTCACTGAAACAGAACTTTGTAGTTTTTTTAGAAGGGTGATCTTTGTTCCTTTGGGCTTCTAAACCCACCCTCCCCAAATCAGCTGTGCCTTAGGAGCAAATGCAGCTCTCTACAGGTCACTCTAGCTTGATCTCTGCATAGCTGGCCAGTTCTGCAGAACCATCCTGCTGCATTCCAAAGCAGGACAGTCCAGTGGCTGCCACTGAGGCTCAGGGGTCAGTAGACCTATGGTCTGTCCTCCTGAGAATCAGTATGCAGGTAGAAAGCCTTCTCTGGCATCTTTGGCTTTGTACTGACTGGGGCCTAAAAGACTGAAGCAAGGAAATTCTACTCCCTGCTTACAAAATGCAGACAGTAAAAAAAAACACCAAACCCATCTACTTAGCCACCAGATCTTAAATTCTTGTGGACAAGCAACTGCTGTTAGGATGTTATATTTTGAGGAGACATGGCATCTTGTCAGAAAAAGAGTACAGCACTGCAGCAGCTGACCAAGGTGAGAAGGAGGAGTATGACAGTTCAGCCCACACTGGCTTAGGCTGAACTAGAAAGCTCTTCTTGAGCCTCAGTAGCCTGGCACATGGCAGAGGAAGGCCAAAAGTAAATTCCAATCCCTGCTTGGCCACTAGAGCCAGTCTGAAAAAGGTTCTCCAATGTCACCCTTGTCAGTGTAATTGTGTACCTGCCTGGCCTACATTCTCACTCACCTCTGACTGTTGTCCCAGTGAAAGATCAAACGGACAGTAGCAGCATGTCCCCAGCTTTCTCCTGAGTGACACAAAAGGACAGGAGATCAATCAAATAGTCTGTCAACAGCAGCAGCAGCAAACTGAACTGAAACAAACCTTCCCCAAACCCCATGATTAAAACACATATGCCATTCTTGCAGTAATGAAGCACATCTTTTTCATACGTGCAAGGATTTCTCTAGTTTATCAAAAGTAGGGACAGAAAGAATCACGTCTGTACTCTGTTTTCTGGAAAGCTTGATGCAGTACTTCTGTATTTGTAGAAAGATTTTCTACAGACCTAATAAAGGAGAGGCACTAGACACATCTTCCAAACAGAGGCAGCGTGAAGAAAAGGGTTTTTTCTAATTACTCCTGAAGCAGCCTAGTGAGTATCTTTAAATCCTCCTTCAAAACTGCAATATTCTGTCTCTCAGACATAATTATGAGCAAACATCACTCCCTTTGGGATACAAGCTTTGGGAGAAAGTCAATGATTATTAAAGTATTAAGGGCCCCTGAAGCAGTCTTCTGCTTCTTGACAGCAAAATGCAAAAGAACACAACCAAGAGGGAAGGGAAGTGTGTGTTGGAGAGGAGAGAGAAGGAAGTTTGGGTTGTTCTCTATCAGGCCAACAGTCCTACTGTTTCAGTTCACACCTGAGCACGAGCTCAGTCAATTTACAGACAGTTTTATCGGGTGTTTTCCTCTCTTTATCCCAGGAGACAGGCAGTAATCCAAAGATGGATTGCATTTTAAAACAGTCAGTTAGGTTTAAGTGCTGCAAGCTTCTCCTCTTCACCTGCACACAGCCCTGGAACTTCTGAATCACTTGCTGGTCTCCATCATGTCACCAGCCCCACATGCCCCATGTGCTCTGGGATTCATTATAGCACACAGAAGAAAGAAAATTATTCAACTGTAATGAAGACCTAGACCCTCTAGGCATCTTGCCAGCCCTTACTCCACTATATCTAAATAGAGATTGAAGATTTTGGCTATCAGATACAGTTCCAAGTCAGAGATCAAAACATATTTTACAATGGGTACAAATTCCACACCAGGATGTTTCCAGCTGTATCAAATCTGAGAGAAAAATGTGACTGTAAAATGAGTTATTTCTGAGTTTAACTGGCTGTAGATTAATATTTGACCTCCTTTCTAAATATATCCAGTAGAAATGTCTAGGAACACCCAGCTTAGCTACCACTAGTGGGAAAGCAAGCTGTCCCCTTCATAATGCTCTTGACTTAATACCTTGCAGCATCTGTGCTGCCTTTTTTTCTCCCATAATTAAGAACTTCCCTTCTGCTAGAAAGCCGAATAAGTTTAGGGATTAATGCTCTTGTGAAATCTTAGAAAAGGCTGTTTCTAAGGCTTACCAATCAATGGGGGAAAAAACCTGTTTAGGGGAGGCAATAGGATTGATTTTACTTGGGGTTTTGATGCTGACCCCCTCCTTCAAGTACCACCAACTATGGCAGAGTAGGAGGTTCTTTAGCCTTCATGATGAGACTTGAAATAGAATCCCTCCAGAATGGGTCATAAAAACCACTCTGTAATCCACCAGCTCAAGACTTGATGTGAATTTATTCACATCAAAATAAAAACAAGCTTGGTACCACTATGAAATACTCAACCTGAGATACTGCTGTTCAGGATGAGGAGAATATCTCTTAGGTTAGATATTTTACCAGCTGATACAAAGTTTCATTTTTGCAAGAGAACATACTACTCAGTTTAACAACACTGTGTGGTTACACACATTCTGGGGAGAGTTACAAATCAGTTGATGGTCAATATGAGACTATGTCAAATGAAATGTTTGTAGAAGAAAATCTGTGCAAGGCAGTACAAGATATCTTTGAATCATAACCTACTCTGAAGGTCTTCACATTGTTTCCTGTCCCCATGCCTCAATAAACACAACAGCTCTCAAACAACACTGGCTATTGGGAAAAAAAAAAAAAAGACAGAATCTATTAGCTTTAATAGAGTTTGTAACCAGAAAGGCTGCCAAAAATAATACATCATAAAAGCAAGAGGCAAAAATGGCACAAAGGGTCAGCCACTGGCAGCTGGGTCTTTATCTGCATGCACAGCTCAAAATTCCACGTTCTCCACATTCTCCAAGGAGATGCTCTGTTTGTTCTTTTTATCTTCCATCTCTGCCAAATGCTTCAATGCCTGTACAGACTCTGAGAACATCCTTGCCTTTGTACTGTCCCCTTCTTCTTCCTCCCCTCCAGAGCAAGGGAATCATTACTTAGTTCACAGGAACTGAAGCTGTGGACAGGGAATCTGTGCCCTTTCAGAGCACCATAAAACACCACAGAACTTATGACCTGAACTAAGATTTAAACTCTGAGCTTCTTCTTAATTTGTTGAAATCTCTACTTCAGAAAAGCTGCTCTATTTTCCCCTGTGATTGCTGCAGCAGAGTCTGGCTGAGGTACTCTGCTCCTTACAGGGCTAAATGGAGCAGCCTGTAAAATACACTTCGACTTATTATGGGCTGGCTGCAGCTGAGGATCCCACATAGAACTGCCCTCTACATCCTAACTATAGAGAATTCCAGCTCTGCAGCAAATACCAAACACCTTAGCAAATAATGAATGGAATGTGCTCAAGTGTAATGGCAAAATAAACAATTTAAAACTGTTTTGGAGAGGCACTGAATGATTCTTGGGGGATTTAGGATATTGTAGCATTGTTTGAGGGGAGCAACCATTACTCTGTGTTCTTGTGTTAGTGCTTTAACTTCATCACCACATTCCTGCTAGAGGAATGCAAGCAGTTCCACATGGTTTAATAGCTTCACAGTGCAGAAAGTCAGCAAAAACCTACATTTTTTTCCTACATGATGGTAAATGAAAGGCAGTCATAGATTTAAAGATTAACTCAGCTTTCAACTCACAAGCTAACCACCTACCTAAAGCAGGTACCAATGTGGACTGGCTTTGTCCAATCCTTGTTGTCATTTGGTTTGTCAGAACTACCTAAAAGAGGAAACAAAAGCAAAAACCCAAGAAAATCTCCAGAAAACAAACATATTGGTGGGAGGGAAGGGAGGGGTTTTTCAATAAGCTTTGATCAAGTTGCTCAGGCAAAACTCTTGCCTCCTGTAATGAAGCTTTTCTGTTAACAAGAAAGTGTGAAAGTGCCTCATCTTTCCTCAAAAGCCAAACCAAGATAATAAAAAATTTCAGTGTGCATAAAAGGTAGATTTCTTTCATTCAAGACTTTAAAGAAACCTCAGTTTCTCCCTTCCCAAACCCTACACAACCTGTATATTCCACCATCTTTGTACTAAATACTGTTAGGACCTGTACTTAGATGCACACGACTTGTACTAGCCCTCAATCATGAGGGAGATTTCAGTCGCTGTGGTACAAGTGAGCTTGGTGGTGGTGGTGCTCAGAACATGCAGAAGCCCAGTGATTAAGAGAATTTCTGCACCTTGTAAGTCTAAAAATGCACAAGTGGGTACAATAGAAAGTAGAATGAAAGTGAACAGACAGAGCGGGGGAGTGTTTTCGCAGCACGAATCACTCGTAGGAGGTTCACAGACAGTCTAGGTTAGAGCCCTGGTAGAAGTGGGGGTGGGTGAGACAGAAAAGAGCCAGGAATATTAATTGCAAAGTTCATTAAAAATGAAAAATAAAAATGTGTACCTATCTTAAACCCTAGAGGTTTTCATTGTTTGACAGGCTGATACGATTCTTGCTGGAACGGTTAGGAAAGTGTGCTAGAACAAGCAATTCCACTGAGCACACACCAAAACATTTACCCAGCTGAAAGCCCCAAGACAGAGTGCATATTTTACAGAAGTAACTCATCTTCTATGGATGGTAACAGCCCCAGATAGGCTCCCCACCTCCCTGCTGGAAAAGAGCTGCTCTGGGTATCCTAGCACAACTCACTGAGCTCACCTTTAGAAACTAACGGAACTTTCCTACCATCTTCAGCATTCAAACTACCAACAGGCAACCTCTGGCATGCAAGCTCAATTGTGACTGCTTAGGAGCTACATGGAACTAACTCAAAACCAAGAGGGCCACTCTCAGCTAAATCATTTCTGAAGCTCTGTGACTGATTGCTTCTTCAGCAAGGGTTTATTTAGCAAGCATTTGTACTGAACTGCTCACTTGTGCAGCAGAAATGTTATATATTTTTCCCTTGACTAAAGGAAAAAGAAAAGAAGAAAAAAAAGGCTGTACAATGACAACTGCTTCTGTTCAAGGTCACCAGGTACCCAATTTATGAGTGAAAGCACTCAGTAAGCTCTATGCTGTGCAAATCAAGCAGTCATTGAACATTTGTCTCCCTTGGTGCCCATGCCAGCAGGAAGAAGCTTCATAATTCACATCAGGGTGACAGAGAGGGTAAGCTTTCAGCAGCAAGCCCAATCACCTAACCCAGAGCTATGCTCCTTCCCTTCCTGCAGCTATCAGAGAGGAAGCACAAGGGGAGGCTTATTTTTAGCACTTTGGAACAAAAACCAATTGTGCAAGAGGTTTGTGAGTGACGAGGTTGCAAGTCACCTGGAAACACTTCCAGGCACAAGCACCATTTTGAGGCTGTGTGAGCTCTAATTCCTGAACAATGCTTTTCTGAGCTGTGAAAGAATTGCCAAAACAACTTCTGGAACAGATGCAGCTTCTGAGTGCCATCTGCTGGCTAGGCTGCTGCAGATCTGCTGGCCTCCATATTGGCACAAACGAGGCAGAAACAATGCCCGAGAAGGAAACGATGCGTTTCCATGGATGCCAGAAGAGCAAGCCAACCCAGCAGATAAAGTGGTTTTCCTCCCTAAGAACACTTCCTCCACTAAGACAGTAGTTTATTTTTAAACAAAGAGTGGAAAGTTCTGTTGGAACTGCTAAATCCTCTGAGGTGTTCTAATGTGTGTGCTTTGTAAGTAAAAGTCACCAAAGTAGCATTCCTTGTCCAACCAAATCATGAAAGAAGCTCACAGAATCATTAAGGTTGGAAGAAACCTCTAAGATCATCAAGTCCAACCATACCTAGCACTACCATACCACTAAACCATGGCCCTAAGTAGAGCACCTAAATGTTTCCTGAACACCTCCAGGGATGGTGACTCTACCACCTCCCTGGGCAGCCTATTCCAAGACTTAACAACCCTTTCAGTAAAGAAGCTCCTCCTTCTATCTAATTTAAACCTCCCTTGGTGCAATTTGAGGCCATTTCCTTTCATCCTCTCACTGTTAACCCTGGAGAAAAGACCTACCCCCATCTCTCTACAACCTCCTTTCAGGTAGTTGTGATGATTTAAACCAGCACAACCAATTGATATGCTACCATTTCATTAAGATCCACAGGATGATTTTAATGCAAATTTGACTTCTTCTGGCAAGTCATTGCAAAGTTTGGCCTGTGTCATGCATCTATATTTACTAACCACACCGGCCAGCACGACATTCTTGCAGCTTTGTTGAGCTATTTACAGACAATCAGAAAGCACCTTTGCTTAATCCTTTGTAATACCTGTACTCCAAAGTCACATCCTTTGTGATTTAAACCTGCCCAGACTTACTGCTGCTCGATAATCATTGGCTATGATGATCAGCTGCTGTGCCAGACCATTCAGAAGCCTCGTTCGAAGGGACAGGTCCTCAAAGTCATGGCGAAAAGGGAATGCAATTCCATCTACCACCACCAGTCGAACCTAGAGTCAGGAGAGAAGGAAAAACAACCCTTACTGACCTACAAACAAATGAGAAAAAGCAGTGAGACCTCTTTTTAAGTGCACTGGAATGTTTTGTATAAGGTGATGAGAATCTGTTCTTTCCTACTCTGAAGTGCATGACAGCACAACACCTATTGCCTCTCTATCTATCAGTGCCAATCAGCACTCAAGAGTGCAGGGTGAAGAGCATCAAGTTGCAAGCACACTAGTACACTTGCTCAGAGCAGTACTGCATTATGCATAGATAGAAGCTCAGACCATGGCTGCACTAGCCTAAACAAAATGCTGCACTAAGCTCTCCCATTAGTTAAGGCAGCACAGAGCTGCCCTTCTGACTGTTCCCTGTTTCAGAGCTTGCTCATTTACAGCTAGCTGACTTATCTCTGCAGCACCTGGCACAGCATACAAATCAACAAAGCTGGACTGAAAGCCTTGCAAAAGAGAAGCTGGATTAAAAAAATAATAAAAATCATTAAACATCACAACTGTACTTTCATCAACTCTCCATGAACAACAATTTATTTCACCTTCTCCCTCAAAAATGAAATCCAACCCAAAATAAGAATCCATGCTGTCTGTAGTCACTGATGAGATAACTAACCTGATCCTCAGGCTCAGATCAGTGACCTGTCTTAGCAACAGGAACTTTAACAAATGCTTAAAGCTATTCCAGACACTGTGCAGTGGAGCTGAGTGCCTATCTTGCCTGAAGATGTTTGCTTTGCTGAATTATTTCTTTTGTAGCAATCATTAGCTGAAGGTAGAGCACAATGCTGCTGCTGGTTCATTGCCTGCAAGACACTCTATAAACATTAGTCTGGGCTTTTGATTTATTCTCAATTCATCTGTTGTAGCTGTTCTGATGACCCAAGTTTGTCTGAAATACAGCAGGGAGATGGATAGTCTCACAGTGTCTGCATGATCAGATGTCACTCAAATCCCTGGTACCTACAAGTTCTTGCATTAATGCACAAGATAACAAGTAGGAAACAATGCAAGAAAACTGATTTTCTGTATTATTGATTTAACTCATTACTGGGAAGTTGCTTTCTGACTGGAATATACAAGCCTGCAGCAAACATCACTCTGTGAAATGGCCTGAGGCCTCCAACTGGAAAAAAAAATCTCAATTTGAAAACAAAGATTAAATACTTAGAATTAAAATAATTTTCTCATTTTTCCTCCTTTGTGCAAATTCTTTTCTATGACACTCTACATCTTCCTCATGCAGCATTTTTGGACTTCAAGAACAATCAGTTTAACAGTATAAAAATGACTCATGCAAGAAAGGAATATAACACACAGTTATATAACTTGCCCATCAGATGAGTATGTCCAAGTAGGATGCAATTAAGTTTATAACAAATGCACCTGGAAGAAGATAAAATTGCCAACAAGTATACTTAAAGTATCCAAAAGTAGGCTACATAGAGAGAGCTTAGTAACACATGCCTTCTCCATTTCTATACTAGACCTTAAAGAATTAGGTTTATTACAACAAGAACATTTTCTAACACAATCTTTCTCATATTATCAACANAAGTAGCATTCCTTGTCCAACCAAATCATGAAAGAAGCTCACAGAATCATTAAGGTTGGAAGAAACCTCTAAGATCATCAAGTCCAACCATACCTAGCACTACCATACCACTAAACCATGGCCCTAAGTAGAGCACCTAAATGTTTCCTGAACACCTCCAGGGATGGTGACTCTACCACCTCCCTGGGCAGCCTATTCCAAGACTTAACAACCCTTTCAGTAAAGAAGCTCCTCCTTCTATCTAATTTAAACCTCCCTTGGTGCAATTTGAGGCCATTTCCTTTCGTCCTCTCACTGTTAACCCTGGAGAAAAGACCTACCCCCATCTCTCTACAACCTCCTTTCAGGTAGTTGTGATGATTTAAACCAGCACAACTAATTGATACGCTACCATTTCATTAAGATCCACAGGATGATTTTAATGCAAATTTGACTTCTTCTGGCAAGTCATTGCAAAGTTTGGCCTGTGTCATGCATCTATATTTACTAACCACACCGGCCAGCACGACATTCTTGCAGCTTTGTTGAGCTATTTACAGACAATCAGAAAGCACCTTTGCTTAATCCTTTGTAATACCTGTACTCCAAAGTCACATCCTTTGTGATTTAAACCTGCCCAGACTTACTGCTGCTCGATAATCATTGGCTATGATGATCAGCTGCTGTGCCAGACCATTCAGAAGCCTCGTTCGAAGGGACAGGTCCTCAAAGTCATGGCGAAAAGGGAATGCAATTCCATCTACCACCACCAGTCGAACCTAGAGTCAGGAGAGAAGGAAAAACAACCCTTACTGACCTACAAACAAATGAGAAAAAGCAGTGAGACCTCTTTTTAAGTGCACTGGAATGTTTTGTATAAGGTGATGAGAATCTGTTCTTTCCTACTCTGAAGTGCATGACAGCACAACACCTATTGCCTCTCTATCTATCAGTGCCAATCAGCACTCAAGAGTGCAGGGTGAAGAGCATCAAGTTGCAAGCACACTAGTACACTTGCTCAGAGCAGTACTGCATTATGCATAGATAGAAGCTCAGACCATGGCTGCACTAGCCTAAACAAAATGCTGCACTAAGCTCTCCCATTAGTTAAGGCAGCACAGAGCTGCCCTTCTGACTGTTCCCTGTTTCAGAGCTTGCTCATTTACAGCTAGCTGACTTATCTCTGCAGCACCTGGCACAGCATACAAATCAACAAAGCTGGACTGAAAGCCTTGCAAAAGAGAAGCTGGATTAAAAAAATAATAAAAATCATTAAACATCACAACTGTACTTTCATCAACTCTCCATGAACAACAATTTATTTCACCTTCTCCCTCAAAAATGAAATCCAACCCAAAATAAGAATCCATGCTGTCTGTAGTCACTGATGAGATAACTAACCTGATCCTCAGGCTCAGATCAGTGACCTGTCTTAGCAACAGGAACTTTAACAAATGCTTAAAGCTATTCCAGACACTGTGCAGTGGAGCTGAGTGCCTATCTTGCCTGAAGATGTTTGCTTTGCTGAATTATTTCTTTTGTAGCAATCATTAGCTGAAGGTAGAGCACAATGCTGCTGCTGGTTCATTGCCTGCAAGACACTCTATAAACATTAGTCTGGGCTTTTGATTTATTCTCAATTCATCTGTTGTAGCTGTTCTGATGACCCAAGTTTGTCTGAAATACAGCAGGGAGATGGATAGTCTCACAGTGTCTGCATGATCAGATGTCACTCAAATCCCTGGTACCTACAAGTTCTTGCATTAATGCACAAGATAACAAGTAGGAAACAATGCAAGAAAACTGATTTTCTGTATTATTGATTTAACTCATTACTGGGAAGTTGCTTTCTGACTGGAATATACAAGCCTGCAGCAAACATCACTCTGTGAAATGGCCTGAGGCCTCCAACTGGAAAAAAAAATCTCAATTTGAAAACAAAGATTAAATACTTAGAATTAAAATAATTTTCTCATTTTTCCTCCTTTGTGCAAATTCTTTTCTATGACACTCTACATCTTCCTCATGCAGCATTTTTGGACTTCAAGAACAATCAGTTTAACAGTATAAAAATGACTCATGCAAGAAAGGAATATAACACACAGTTATATAACTTGCCCATCAGATGAGTATGTCCAAGTAGGATGCAATTAAGTTTATAACAAATGCACCTGGAAGAAGATAAAATTGCCAACAAGTATACTTAAAGTATCCAAAAGCAGGCTACATAGAGAGAGCTTAGTAACACATGCCTTCTCCATTTCTATACTAGACCTTAAAGAATTAGGTTTATTACAACAAGAACATTTTCTAACACAATCTTTCTCATATTATCAACAAGATCTCAAACTAATTATTATTTCCAAAGGACACTCTCTCCAACTATGTCTCTCTCCAACTCCCCCTAAAAACTGAAGGTTTCCTGTGGCCTCAAGTCTCAGCTCCAGGTCTGCACAGGGGAATCAGACTAATTTTAATGAGAGCTGGACTGCAATAAGCAATCTGTCAAGTCACTTAGAGCCTGTCCAAGGAATCACCAGAAGGTCTTATGGTTCTCCTGCAACCTTCAGTATTTCAGGCTCCAGGCCAAGCACAGATAATCAGCACAGATGGTAGCAGAGAACTGCAGCCCAGTGTAACTGTGCTAATGAAGCCATGTACTTTCCACAAGAGCAAACACAACAGGGCACCATTAGTACCTGGCAGAGAAAAGGAGATACCAGACTACACTAAGCAAAAGTAAGACTCCTATCTGCACTTTCAAGAACATAACAGCTTCCAAAAGTGGAAGTGATATACAAAAGAATCTAACTGATTTGTGCTCTGTTAGAATGAGGCACGAGTCACCTTCCTCCAATCCTGTTAGAGAGTGATCTGCTGTGCAGAATCCACAAGTCTGGAAGGGAGGTGGTGAAAATCTCCCTTACAATAGCATTTCACTAAGACCCTAGGTAGTAGGGAACTTTCTGGCTTTAGTCCACCCAAGAGTCAAGCTGCAAGCTCTAGCTGCTTGTAGCAACAGAACATGTATTGCATAGGAGAGGAGGCACTTCCTGAATTCCAAGATGGTGCAGGATGTTTCTGGTCCTCAGTGACCTTCTAGGACAAAATAAAATGGCACCAAGCCCCTCTGACCCCCTGCCTCATGGCCATCACATACACACCAGGCTGAGAGTCTTTTGTAAAGCAGTTTTGTGATGCTTCATTGGTGGAACACTGGAACATAACAACATGTGGCAACATAGATGCAGTATCCTCAGCTCAAAGTGGAGATTCAGGATGATGGCAGCAGTAGTAACAAGAGCAAAATACTCTCTCTAGAGTAATTAGGATGGGAATGAAAAACCAAACAAGCTTTCCATTTGTACTCTGGCATCAGCCAACATATTACTGCCAAGCTGAGGAGGTAGAAAGGTGTTACTCTTGTTACTCTTATTATAACAGATGAACATCCCTGAAAATCTTCAGTGTGAAGATGAGTGCTATCTTCTGATCAGCCTGCAATAACCCTTACCTTTGAATGCTCTGAAAGGAAGTCTGGGAGGAGGTAGACCTGGGCAAGAAGCTCTGTGTAGTCACAGCAACGGAAGTAATAGATGTGAGAAAGGATCCTTTCAAGAGAGAAAGTCTCCAAAGCTTTCAGATGATCTGAGAACAAACGAATAGATGAGTAAATGAGTCACAAGTAGGTACTAGCATATTGCTACTTTCATCACTCTACCAAACTATACCTTCCACATATAGCAACAGCAAAATCCCCAGAAACTGAAGCAGTCAAGGTAAAGAGTGTGGGAAACATACCTTCCATCTGGCTTGAAAGTCAGGAAGGTGGTGAGCAGATGCTATCTCAGCATTTGCACACAGATACACTGGAGCCTCCAAGGGAGTGCTCCAAAGATGAAGCATTTCTTTCTGAGAAAAGAACTTTTCCACTAAATCATTTTCAAGCCAAACACTGCCAGAGGACAACAGTGACTATTCATCATCCCTTGGTTAATGTACAGGCAGTAGCTCATTTAATATGCTGTCCTTTTACCTCTGTTCAAACAGGAGTCTGCTGCATAAAATGCTCTTAAGAGTAACACAAAAGTTATGTCAGTATCCCCAAGACACTGGTGGCTTCTAGAATAAAGAAAGACTTCATTAAATGCAGCCTGGCTGTATTGACCTTATGAAGGAGCTGAAATCCAGCTACAATTTTACAGCCTTAAGAAATTCTGCTGTTCCTCTCCCTTTCCCCAGCTGCTGTTCCTGCAGCATATTATCCCTCAGTTTTGCTGACAGCTGTGTTTGGGTTTTGCTGTAAATTTGATAATTAAAGTGCTAAAAAAACCCACCCAAACCAACAACAAAACAGAAGCCAGAGAACCCACATACCTAAAACCCCCACAAATCATCATGTAGAAAACTAATTACTCTTAAAGTAGACCAGCTCAGCCTGACTCCACATGCTGACACAGTTCAGAGTATGATCCATACAGGTGGAAAGAGAAGTCCAGCAGCAAGAAGTCCTTAAGCCAGCACTGCTGCAGAAAACTTCGAATGGTAAAACTGCAGCCTGTGAGATGCTCATTTCACTCAGATCTCAGCCTAGGCAGAAAGAAATGACTTAGCAATGTACCTTCTTCCTGATGAGCTTCAGCAATAAGCTGGCAGTGCTGCACACAGGCAGTGGCAATATCCACTACTCTGTCTACCATGAAACTTCCTTCAGTGTCAATGAACACAGCTTCTCCTGCTATACCCCCAAAGCATTCAGGGATCTGGACATCCACTGCCAACTGCATACTGCCATGAGAAACAGAAAAAAAGAAAGAAGATAAGTATTTACATCACAAAGCTCTCTCCTCCCAACTCACTCCTGAGGTGACATTTCTGCTAAGGAACACAAGGAACAGGAAGCAGTACAGGCATTATCATGATTATATTTATCAGGCTGAAAAAGAATCAGAGATTACAGTCAGGACAACATGACTCTTCAGAGTGAAGCTAAACAAAGCAAAGTGATTCTCAGGTGCATAAAAGTCATCTAAAACTAGAATACCATAGCTGTGTTTTCCCAACGCCAGGCGCTCCACAGATCTCAGTGATTTTGGTCAGCTGCACACCACCTCCCAGGATATTGTCCAGTGCTGAACAAAAGGTGATGATGAAGCCCTGGGCTTGCTCTTCTTCTAGAAGTTCCAATGCTGTGCACTTTCTGGTGGTACCTGATCCTGCAGCACTCCTTGCTTGATCCCCGTGACACTCCTGCCTCACAATCTGCAATGCTTCCAGTGCTTCTTCTTTGGTGATGCCAGTTTCTAGAAGAGGCAAAACCACGGCATACCTCTTTATTTTTATAAGCAGGGATTTAGAGATAATTCTGTAGAGATAAATCAACTTGTTTGACAGAACCTGATCATTCTACAGTGTAGCACATAAATATTAGTCTCTTCGGCTGCACACAGCTTTGCCAGTGTAGTCCCCAAAAAGGGATCCTTTCCTCAGTGTACAAAGCCAATTAGAGTCAAGATATTTGCTTTATTTTGGTTCTGCAGAACCAAATGCTAAGTGATAACGTGCAAATCCATCACAGTGTTAGCTCAAACAGCAGCAGCTTAAATACAGCACAAATAAACTATATATGACTGGTTACATGACTTTACATCACATAAATCTTTGTGCACATGCTCTATCAATTACCAAATTCATTATACTATTACCTAATTTATTATCCTATTACCTAATTCATTATCCTAAGGTGTTTCTACATTTGTATTTCAATTCTCTTCCTAGAGATGCAAGTTTTAATACTAAAAGCACCACAAGTTATGCAGGGAACACCTCAACGATTTGATCTTTGTCCCAGTCTGTCTCTGGTTTATGTCAAGAAGCCAGAATGAGGCATTATCTACAAAAGTTGACAGAATTTTACTGCCTTTAGTAATTTTACTGCAAAGGTCCTGTAATAGGAGTCAGGATGCAGACTAGTAAGTGACAGTGACACCTACTGATCGTGCTCTGAATTCTCAGGGTACTCTACGGCTAAGCATCTCAGGTGCGTAACACAGACAGAGGGACAGAGGAGACACCTGCAGATATCTCTGTGTAGATATCTGTCTGTATACACACACCTCTGTCAGGATAGAGCTCCTTCACTTAGGTCTTCAAAGCAACACTACTACTAAGTATTATTGTAGATAGTAAAATTACTGATAAAAATCATGAAACACTTTTTAAAACGGCTGTGCAAATCTTATTTTAGCTTCTTGGAAAAAAAGCAACTTTCTGACTAAATAGAAGTTTATTTTGTTTAAAGCATGTAAAAGTACAAGTAAAAAAAAGCATGTAAATGTACAAGTGGGGAAAGAAAAGAAATGAAGAGACAGAATCCTGTTTTTTTCTGTCTCCCATTTACCACCTGGTGGAGGAAGGATCTTTTATCAGAATCGTCTCTTTTTTTCATCTCTGCTTAGACACACGCGGTGCTCAGGAGATACTCACTTCACCAACTCCTCTGGACTCCCCCGGGGTGGCATTTCCCAGGGGAGCTGGCACTGCAGCACGAACTAACAGCCTCACCTGCCCGAAATCCTCAACAGGCGTTAACCATTCACATAAGCGAACCCTCCTCATACCCCGTCCTCGCTCATAAATCGCTACGAAAGTTTCGCGGAAGGAGAAGCGTTAGGGAAGCCCTGTAAGGAGAGGGAGGAGGAGGAGACCTGCCCTAACCGAGCCGGGGAGGGGGGAAAGGCGGCCTGCGGGGAGCAGGATATTCCCACCAGCAGCGAGGAGGCCCGTTCCTCCCCTCCCGTACCTTTGCTCAGCTCGCAAGGGCCGGTCTCCAGCAGCTCCTGCGCCGTTTGGAAGCCAGCAGCGACGAGGCGGGCCCGCAGCGCGGGGGCCAGCGGCAAGCTGCCCACATCTCGCTGCATGGCGGGGCCAGAGCCGGTAGCGCCGCCAGAGACCGCGCTAGGCCGCCACAGGCCCCGCCCCTCGCCAGCAGGCCCCGCCCCTCGCGGCCGCGCGCACTTCCCGCGCAGAACTCAGGCGCGAGGCGAGCCGTTGGTGGCGTCGTAAGCGGCAGGACGGTGAGGGGACAGCAGTCGAGGGTGAGGGGACAGCAGACGAGGGGTGAGGGGCTGGGATGTGCCGTATTGGCTGTGCGAAGCGGGCGGAAAGGGCCAAAGGGTGTCGGGGCTCAGCAGGTGTTACTTGGGAGTGGGGCATGGTTTGTCCTGCTTCACCTGTGCAGAGAGGCCTGGGCTGCCCACAGGCTGTAAGGGTGTTTCTGTCAATCCCCAGCTGGTATGTCTTCTCTTTTCCCTCCTCGGGATCCCCTTTTCTCTCCTTGGGACTACTAGCAGTCCCTCAGGGCTTGTCTTACAGGCAGGCCTTTCTTCAAAGGGCACCCTTAGGGGAGGTTGCTTCCTCCTTTTCATCTTGAGATTCATCTGGAGGAAAGTGGTGTCGCTGATCTTGTCAGCTACAGAAGATGCTGAAGACAAAAAGAAGCTGTTTGAGACCTGGTGTTGCATTTTCTACCTTTTCCTAGTTCTGTTGTGGAAAGAAGATGGCTCATGCTCTCCCACTTCCAATTCCCTGCCCAGTGAAGCTTGGAACTGTAAAAGGTGACTCGCTGGAAGCTCAGCTGCACGAGTATGTCAGGCGAGGAAACTATAACAAAGTGAAGAGGCTTCTGAAAAAAGGTAAAAGCTAAGTTTAGGCAAGTACTGGCAGAAAAGTTTTTCTATTCCCTGTATATATTTGTGGTAAAAAAATAGTAGAATGTCCGTACAGTTCACTCTTGTGAGTTAAATCTATTTGCAAAATGAGTTACAGTTGGTCTTTTCTGGGTTCTGACACTAATTATTTCATTTAAAAATGATGTAATAAGTAAATTGAAAAGAAAACCAAGCTTTTAGTTGTAAATTGCTCATAAGGAAATGACTGATGTATTGTAAAACTTACAATTCTGAAAGTCTACTTTAGAAATATGCTCTTTAAAAGAGATTTTAATTCTGACTGCAAAATGCTTAAGCTTAGGTACTGCTGGTTTTGGCACCTAGATTTTTAATCGCATGGGAACAGGTGGTTATTTTTTAAATGAAACCTGATATTAGATGCAGTTCTAGTTCGGGTTTTAATATCGAAAAGTCCAATACCACATCCACTTCCTACAGCACTGCTAACTTGCTGCGCGAGCTGGCGGTTGCTTACAGGGAGAAAACTGCACGGGGAGAGCGCCGCGTCTGATTGGTGGTATGAGGCAGATCATGCAAATCAGGGGGCGCGTCCTAGTAGCGGAGCCGTGTGGCTCTGCTGGGGATCGTGAGCGGCTCCGTGGGTCGCGGTTCGGCGATTGGGCTGCGGCAGGGCTTAGGGAGGGCCGCGGGGGTTCGGCGGCGGCGTGGGTGGGTGCGTGTCCGTGTGCTAGAGGGCTGTGCATATGAGTGGGGTGCGCGTGTCGGCGAGGTTGCAGTTAAGACTATACTTTCAGGGATCATTTCTGTAGTTGGTCACTAGAGGAGAGTGATCTTCCCTGATCGGCATCACAAACCACGAGGAGGAGTAAGGTGCTGTCTTCTGAGCGCGAAGCGGGTGAGAGGTGCTGTTTACGCAGCAGCCTCTTGCCATTGATGACCGTTCCCGGTTTTGCTTTTGTGGAACCGGGAGGGAGACAGCACGAGCTGAGTGGTTTGTGGCCCTCTTCTTTTTTTATGCTGGTCGTAAAAATAGAACATGGAGTAGTTTTTACTGGAAGAAATCTTTGGAGGTCATTTACTTTAATGCTTGTGCTGCAAGCAGACACATCTTAAGACTAGATCAGGTCGGTTGCCTAGTTCAGTGAGAGTAAACGCTTTAGCTTTAAGGTTTGTTAATGCCTAGGCGTCACTCGTTCTATCACTGTGTCCCCGACAAGGGGGATCAGAAAAAGGAGAGGAGACCTGTGGCTAGAAATGAAAATATGGAATGAAATAAAGCCCATAAAACATAATATCAATTATATGAAGCTCTACTCAGCCCATGGTTGAGTTGTGAGCTTTTCTCTCCTGGCTTTAGCACCTGGCTGACTGGAAACTGCTGAAGACGTTGATCACTGTGGACACCTGCATACCATGGCTGGCCACGTATGAGAACAAAAATGTCTTACCAACTGTATTCATACTGAACCAGGTACTGCAGTCTTCTCAAAAAAGCAGCTTTCCCAAAGAGAAAATAGATTGTATGATTTTATCCCAGCAAAACCAGGACAGTAAGTTACGTGATAGTAGTCTCAATCAATATGTTGTGTAGGGCAAGGTGACTTGGTGGGCATTGTGAACTTGTTACTGATAAACTGTGTTCATCATCAGAGAGGGATGAGGGAGGAACATTTGCCTTTCATGACATGTTATAGGAGTCTGTGTTGCTCAGGCCTGACCTGGAGCATAGTAACCCTTTGATTACAGTCTGAGAGAGATTAGGGAGAAGCTGCTTGATCTTGTGCTCTTCATGCTGTGAAATGCCATGGAAGTTAGATTTGGTGCTAGGGCCACAAGGTATCTGCTGAGGTCTGGGGTTCGGAGGAACTGTGAGTCTTGCACTGTTTGCTGTGTATGGGAGTCCTTGGTGCTCAGGCTGGATCCAGAGATGTAAAGTGCGGTGTAAATTACCACGTTACTCTTTGGGTTTGTTGTAGTTAGTAGACCAGAGTGTACCTCTAAGCGTTGGGACTCGGTAGCTTCTGGAATCCAGTGTAGCCCCTTCAGAGCGCCAGGCAGGAGCCGTGCAGAGCTGCCCCTGGGCCTCTACTCTGGGAGCGGCGGGGGCACAGNTTTTTTTATGCTGGTCATAAAAATAGAACATAGAATCGTGAAATGGGGTGGGTGCAAACTATCTCGGAAGGTTCTGTAGTCCAACCTCTCTGCTACGAGAGGACACATCTCATCTGGAGCAGGTTGCTCAAGTTCATTGAGAGCAAACACGTCCTGCGGAACACGGAGACTCTTGGTGTCTTTTGCGTCCCGGAAAGGGCAGTGCTTGGTGCAAAAACCCTACTGTTTTGCAAAGCAGTTCAAGTTCTGTGGTGCCACTACTTATCCGCTCCCTTCTAGATCTAGCTGTCTACGGAGTCAGTAGTGCTGCAGTTCCTTATCTATGGTGCTAGGTAACGGAAGGGTCTCACGGAAGTGTGGAGGGGCCAGGGTGCTGGCCTTACGTTGGGAGTCCAGGGGCTGCCTTTAAGGTTATTATCTTCAGGGTGGGAACTCTCCTTCTCCATACAGTGATCTGGGGTCCTTGGTCGTGCTCACTCAACCCTGCCCATGCACTATGACATTACGTATCTTCAGAAAGTTAATACACACAGTATTAAGACTAATCAGTGCAATAGTTAGGAAATGAGAGTTTACTAAAAATCTCCAAAAGGTGTTTTTTCACAGATTCTGGGTGGCTTTGCAGAAAGGATAAGTTTTTGTATTAGCTCTAACTTGTCTGTGGCTCTGCGGCTCTGGGACCTGGAGTCTCCTTAGACTCTTTAGAAGTTACCGTTTGAGAAATGGTCTTTGTCAGTGATGCAGCTGCAGCCCTTCGAGACAGTTATGACATACCATGCTGTCGCCAGGCTCCGGTTGCCGCTCCTGGAGAGGAACTAGCTGTTGGCACCGCAGTCAGCTAGCCCAGGCTCAGGAGGAGGTATCCCCAGTGCAGGACGTTTGTCTGGCCCAGTCCCGGCTCCGCGGGCCACTGCCGTAGCGGGTACATGCCTGGGCGCCGAGTGCGGCGCGGGCGGCAGCAGCTAGCGTCGTCGTTACGTAGGGAGTGGGCGGGGCCGCGGCTGCGTGGGGAAAGCGCCGCGTCTGCTTGGAGGTATGGGGCAGATCATGCAAATCAGGGGGCGCGTCCCAGTACCGGAGCCGTGCGGCTCTGCTGGGGATCGTGAGCGGCTCCGTGGGTCGCGGTTCGGCGATTGGGCTGCGGCAAGGCTTAGGGAGGGCCGCGGGGGTTCGGCGGTGGCGTGGGTGGGTGCGTGTCCGTGTGCTAGAGGGCTGTGCATATGAGTGGGGTGCGCGTGTCGGCGAGGTTGCAGTTAAGACTATACTTTCAGGGATCATTTCTGTAGTTGGTCACTAGAGGAGAGTGATCTTCCCTGATCGGCATCACAAACCACGAGGAGGAGTAAGGTGCTGTCTTCTGAGCGCGAAGCGGGTGAGAGGCGCTGTTTGCGCAGCAGCCTCTTGCCATTGATGACCGTTCCCGGTTCTGCTTTTGTGGAGCCGGGAGGGAGACAGCACGAGCTGAGTGGTTTGTGGTCCTCTTGTTTTTTTATGCTGGTCATAAAAACAGATTTGAAACTAGATCTGTATTGCTGTGCTTTCATAGCCCTGTATCTCTGGGGTACCTTATTCCTGTGTCACAGCAGCACAGGTAACAGTGAGTTGCTGTCATCAGGGGGGTTGGGTTTGTATATATTTGTATATATTGTTTTAATTAAAGTAGTTTTTGTTTCCAATCCGTAAATTCCCTTTCTCTTTCCCTTTGGGAAGGCAGAGGGGTTCATAGAGAGTGTCTGCCACTCATTTAGTTGCCAGCCCATCCCCGACTCTTGACAGTATTATTATGATCTCGTATTTCGTGTATCTCAGAGGGAAGATGTCAGTTGGTTTCAGTGATAATGACTCATTGCCAGCATTCACCTCATAAGCCTTTGTTTTCTTGTAGGTGTTTTTGTTGATGCTGTAAATTCCTCAGGACAAACTTCTCTCTTCATTGCTGCATTGCTAGGTCTTGGTAAAATAGTGGAGGTGCTCTTGGATTATGGCTCAGATGCTAACCAGTTAAGTGGAATAATTCCTTTCTTTCTTAAATTGAAAATAGCTTTTAATCTTTTAGTGGTTTTAGTTAATGCACACAGTATTTACTATATATAAATGAATGAAAAAGTGCTTAAGATGCATGTAGGCCTTTTAGCCAAAGATCCTCAGAAGTAAGAAAGTGCCTAATTTTCTTGATTGGATGGTGTATGTTATTATTTGGGAGTACCTAAAGCATTCCAAGCATGCTGCTTATTCCCCCAGAAGCACAGTTGGGTGAGTGCAGCAGGGGTAGGTTGACACATTTCTGCTCTAACATTCCTCAGTCGCTCTTTTGATGGAAGCACCCCAGTCCATGCAGCTGCATTCTCAGGAAACCAGTGGATTCTTAGCAAGTTACTGGAGGCAGGAGGTGATCTGAGAGTACACGATGCAGGTGGCAGAAATCCCCAGTGTTGGGCTGTGTCAGCTGAAAAAGGAAGCAGTGCTCAGGTATGGATGTGTAATGCCTGTTGAATGCATGCTGGGTATGTGCTCACATCTTCATCTGAAAGTGAAGAAAGTCCAACAGTTCAGGGAGAAATTCTTGGCTTTTGTGTGTTAGACATGCAGTTAACATTGTCAGCATCAGTAATGGGACTTGGAAGTCCTCCTGATTCAGATTATTTAAGGTTTTGCTCAGGTGCAAGAGTGTGTCTGTAACTTGTTAGGAGTTCTGTGCTAAAGTGTGCAATGAGGAGAATCACAGGCCTTTAGCTTTGATCCCAGGTGTGTGCAGTTCAGGAGTAAACCTCATGGAGCTTTCAAATGCATCTCAGTCTGTAAATGAACAGTGTCAGCAAAGATACAATTTTAGCTACCATGGTAGGAAAATGCAGCAGCAAGAAGGCTTTTTTGTGATGATAATATTGATTTAAACCTCACAGTACTCCTCTTTCCTGTGATATTACAATTTCAGTGGGGGACTCTTGTAAGTTTGTCATCTGGTGTTAGAAATAAACTTGAAGTATTAATGGAACTGATTCTTCTCCAGTTTTTCTGTGTAGCCATTTCATGAATTACTATTGCAAGTCACTAGTTCCTTTTCAGTAGTCAGATCTATTCATTTCAAATGGTTTAGCTTCCAATTCTGAGGTAATTTCTTGTTGTTTTTCCCCTCTCTCTAGATGCTGGAGTTCATACAGCATTGTACAGTGCACATGCAAGCTGCCATCCAGCACTTGCCCTCTGATCTCCTCAGGCAGGTTGCCCCATCAAAAGCACTGGTCCACTGTCCATCTAGGTTTGGTGCCCTTGTTCAGGGGTGGGAAGAGAGTCTCAAGGACTGAGAGACTGAGCTACAAGGAATTCTACTTCCATATTCTATCCTACTTAACATATTTTTGTTTCTTTTTTGACAATGCCAGATTTAAATCCAATATGGATTAGGAATCCATTTCTGTTGCCAGAGCTCCAAAAAGAAACTTGATAGTTGTAAATGTCTGTGTATTAAGAGAAATCAGCAATATGAAATACTGCATTTGAATAGGATTAAAATACCAGGAGCATGAAGTAGTTTTGTTTCTTGACTTTTTAAAGTCACTGCAAATCTTTTGGGGATGTGTTTCCAGTGTCAGATCAGGAAAATTTCATCCTAGTGAACAAAAAGTGATACAGGATGTCTATAAATAATATATTTGCTATCTTCCTTTAAACAAATATCAGTTGCACACAATAATGTGGAATTTCAGCATCCACATACCCCTTTTTGTGTTGGACCAGTCAAATGCAACATCTGAAATAGGCAACTGGGACAGAATTGCTGCATTTTTCTCTCTTTTCTGTATTTCCTCAAAGCTTTGACATGTTAGTTACTCTCCTTGCTTGTGGTTTTGATTCTTAGAAATGCTGGCAGTCCTCTGGGTAGATTGCTAAAAGGTGGAGCTAATGCAGCCAAGAACATCTACAGCTTTGGTTTTGGGAAGGTAAGATGGTAGGGAGAATGGTTTTCTAATGGCATGAGTAGTTTTACAGAGCCATTACCTTGCCTGTGCTGTTTTTAACTTAGTGCATTCTTATTTCTGCTGTGGAGGGTGCAAACATTCAGAGCTTTAGTTGTTACTCAGAGGAAGCTCTTCTGGAACAGGCAAGAGAAACTCTCCTGTTAAATGTCACCTGGGGTAGTTCCTAGGGACTCTGCTCTCCCTCTTCCAGCTTCACTAGGAAGTTAAACCTTAGACAGAGCTAGCTTAACTTCTCCTTTGGCTCTTTGTCAGCTGCTCCCATTGCAGGCTTGCACTCCAGTTTTCAGGGAGTTTGTGTCAAAGCTTGGGAACTGTTGCTTATTCCTTTTGCTTATGCCCTGGGGTTGTCTCAGTTTTGTCTTGCAGGTAGTGGACATATCAGTTACTTGGCATCTCTCCCTATTATTGGGGACAAAGATGTGGTTCAGGCAGATGATGAGCCACTGTTTTCGTACAGTGTTGGACCCTACATGATCATGACCAAGTAAGTGGAATCAAAGGGATTTTAGCCTCTCCTGGTGTGTAGCTGTTTGAATAGCTTTGTTGGAATGGTTTTACTCTCAATTCTGTATTAACCCACTGCTTTCAGCTTGCAGCTTCTTTGCTGCAATCCACTGATAGATCTTCTTTAGACTCTCTTGATATCTGTAGCTTTCTCTTGTCCTCTCCAGCAATATTCACCCTGCTGTGGTTGTTGCTGGATAGCAGAGTTTCAGTACTGATTGCTTTTGTAGTGGGAAATACCTTGCTGGGGTTGCCCAGGTTGTGTTGTTCAGTCTTTAGTCCTTCCAGTTGCTGGGTGCCAGAGCTCAAACCTCTGCATATCCATGTCTGCAGCTCCCTTGCTCAGTCCTGGGGTGAAATGAAAGTTGCAAGTGCAAACTGAGCCTTGTTTCCATCTTTTCTGTTGTGTAGCTAGTAGATTTGCCTCAGAGGCAACCAGAGAACTGATACAGTGGAGAGTTAATCTTCCCAGAGCTCTGGCTTGTATCACAGTGGTCTGATGGCCTTCAGAGAAAGGAGTTTTAGAGTGTCCTTGCTCTTTCCCTTGGGTCATGACAGAGCAGCACTTTGCACTGCAAATCTGTTCTACTACACCTAGTCTTTCCCAGGATGGAAATTGTCAGAGTGTTTGCTATGGGCAGGATCTTGAAGATAATGTTTAAACAGGAGGAGACAGAAGCACACAGTTATTTGTAAGTAATCCTGGGACTGGAGAAAAAAAACCCGCAGAAAGCCTCTGATAGAATTTCCTCTCCTTCTTCCTGTAGCTTGCTGTGGGGAGGCAGCAGAGTTACAGTGAAGGAACTCAGCTTTGAGCCCCATCAGAAGAACTGCAGAAAACTATACCTGGCTGATCTTCTGCTTGCAGAGCAGGAACACAGCAGGTAAGAAACACTCTGCTCTTAGCCACAAGTGCTCCTGGGACTTGGAGGCTCCAGTGGTGTGAGGAAATGGGGAGAAATACAGGTCTGCCTCTGCTCATCTAGCTGGATGAATGCTTCAGTGGATGTATCTTGGATGTCCTATGTCTAGGTTCTCCTCGTAAGCACTGCCTGCTAATTGCCTCCCAATCTAGGAGTCTCTCAAAACTGGGAGGATTGTCATCATGGGCAGGCTTCACGAATGCAGCTCCGGGGAGGGCTCCATCCATGCTCTTCCCAAGCGCTTTTTCCAAGCGCTGCTGGCTGCAAAGGCCAATTTGGGACAGAC
>VWZO01008118.1:539217-558546 GCA_013396975.1 Bucco capensis
AGGGAATTAAACTGTTGGACTGATTTAAGTTCTGAATCATCAGTGATGGTATGAGGATGATGAAAAACTTCCTGAAGTGCAGGTTAATATAAAACTTCTGTTTTCTTTAAACTAACTTCCAGCCCAAAAAGTTGAGCAGTGGCTGCAAAGCAGGACGTTAAACGCTGCAGAGCTACTTCTGTATGGGTGACAAGGGCAGCATCATCAGCATAAAGCAGCTCCTGGACAAGATGGGAGGATTGTAATGAAAAGTAAAAAGCATTCATGTTGTATTCATCAGAACACCTAGAAGGCTAGGACTCTTCATCTTTTAGTCTCAAATTTGCCTTACAAATCTCTTGTTTCCTTCTTCCCTTTGCAGTAAACTTCGCCATCCTCACTTGCTGCAGCTGATGGCTGTCTGTCTGTCCAGTGACTTGGAGAAAACCCGTTTGGTGTATGAAAGGGTTAACTTGTGTTCTCTCTACAGCATCCTTCATGAAAGGGTAATTGGAATACTTGCTTTTCTAGCTAGTAAAATGAGAGGAAGGAGTTTAGTAACTGCTCCTACCATCTTCACTTAGCAGTCTGTATCTGTTTCAGTTTTGCTCCTAAGAGTCTGTAACTGGCAAAGAGGTAAAGTTGAGGTGCAGTTGGATTGATTTTCTTGTTTGATGTCAATCGTCAAAAGGCTGCTGTGAAATTCAGTTGGATTTGACTCTTTGGCATGTCATTTTATACTGCAGCTGTGGGGAGAGCAGCTTGAATCGTTGCATACTACAGGATGTATCATGCTTGCTTTCTTTGTCATCTCTGTCCAACAGCAGTTTTTCCCTACATCAACCTTGAAACCTTGCAATGCCAATTGGATGTTTCTGTGGTTTTTTTCAGCTTTCAGAGTTCCCAGTGCTGCAGGAGGAGAGAGTTGTCCAGATGCTGCTGCAGATCAGTGATGCTCTGAGCTTTCTCCACTCACGGGGCTTGATTCACCGTTCACTTTCCTCCTATGCTATCCAGATTGTTTCTGCTGGGGAGGCAAAGCTCTGTAACTTGGAGTACATGGTAGAGAGGTAAAGAACTTCCTCCCTGCTTCTGGGAATGGGCCAAACACAACCAAAGTCAAATTCAGTGCTAAATCCTCTTGATGAGTAGAGACTCATGCCTCCAAGTCAGGCAGCAGACAGCAGGAGTAAAGAACTCCACATCACTACTGCTCAGGCACATGAACTTTGCCACCAGCAGCACAGCAAGTTTCAGGTAGACTTAGTTTCTATATAAGTATCTGAAAAGAGAAACCAGTAAGAGAAGCAACTCTTTACTGTAGTGTAAAACTACCATCAGAGAGAACTGGAACCTAATCGTAGAGAACAGAGGTGAAATTCCTCTTAGACTCACTAATGGAAAAAGTCTCCTCTTGTTATACCAAAGTTTTGCTTATGGAGGCTTACCTAAAATGCTTGAAGATGCCACACCTCATTGAACTGTGCCAGCAGTGACAAAAAGAGTTACTTCTTTTATCAGGGACATTTCAGCTAGGTAAATTATTACTTAAATACATATTGCTTACTTCTTTTTGATGTTTCATTAGAAAGGAAGAAAATGGCTAGTTAGACTGTAAAGAAAGGGAGTCACATTGATAAAAAACAAGTATTTGCTGATGGTAATGTCCTGAGAGGAGCAAAGATACTTCCTAAACCTCCTTGCAAAGGCAATTTGTAACTAAATCTTGGCTCTTTCAGACACAGCTCACTGTGAGATGTATAACAAAAGCCCTGTAGATAAATGTGAAGAGGAAGTTATCTTCTAGACAACAGTACACATGGTAAAATAAATGTTGATAGGCTAGGTGGCATCTTCTTGTCCCTGGTCAGAGAATAGTGGCTAGAGCTAAAGGGTTGGTTTGTGTCTCTGATGTCTTTTTGAGTGTGAATCTGTTAAAGGAGGTGTTAACTTTCCCCAGAAGGCCTTTGCTGCTAAGTGCCACAATGCATTCATTGGGGTGAAAATACTACACCTTTTTATTTACACACTCTGGACTTGTTAGCTATTTCAACCAAAAGCAGATACAACAAACTCAGGTGTTGAATTCCAACTTCCTTCTAGCTGAGAGTGCTCTCTGGCCCAATTGACAGCTTTTCCCCCTTTTTGCAGCAAAGATGGAGGAGAACACAGTGATCTGACACGTGTTCCTGTCCCAGCCCAGCTGTACAAGTGGTGCTCTCCTGAAGTGATCCTTGGCAGAGTTGTCACAGTCAAATCAGATCTTTACAGCTTCTGTGCAGTAGTGCAGGAAGCCCTGACAGGTATATGTAGAGCTTTGGGCTTTTGGCACCAGGATAAGCCACTAAATGTTTGCAGTGCAGACTGTCAGCCCCTCATCATGTCTATTTCATTGCCCTGGGGGATTGGATAAAACCTTGGCTCAGAGAGAGTTAACTTGGAAAGGGAACGTTCCCCAGGCAGAAAACCCAAATGTTAATCATGACAATGCCAGAGAGAACTGGAAACTCCTGGGAAATGTAATCAGAAAGCTTAAAATTGCATAACTGCAGGATGAGATGAATGGTTAGTGCAAGAGAGAAACCATTTTGTCTCTGTGTTTTCCTGCTCTTTATCTTTTTGCCTTGATAGGAGGACAGCAAAACATTCAGTTAATTCTTCAGTGTGCAACCTGAGCCTGGGCAGCTGTCATCTGTATGCTCCCTAAGATATCTTATGGATAATGTGTTGTTAGGGTCATTACAGACAACGTAATGCATGTCATGGATTGCCTTTTGACTATTTGGACAGTGAAATGGGATAAACAATTACCCTAAAACCCAGGCTCTCATTAGCTAGCTGGTAATAAAGAATCCAGAGCATGAGTGACAGTGTAGCTGTCCTCTAGAGATTGCTGTCAGCTCCCTTTTGAAGCATCCCCTGTGGAAATAAGCTAGGGAGGAGATGCCAGACTGGGCTGAGTGCTCCTTGGCTTGGTGACAGAAGTTGTAAATCAGGCAGTGTGCAGACAAGAATGCTTCACTAGCTCTGAGTCTGCTCTCTTTTTCTTTCTTTTTTCCTTCATTAACACTGATACACAGCTGGTGACATAAAGTCTGTATTTCTGTGTTGCAGAGACCCTTCCTTGGAAAGGTTTGGAAGGCTCAGTTATTAAGCAGCTCATCATTTCAGGCCAGCAGTTAGAAGCAGATGTCAGACTTCCTGTGCCCTACTATGATATCATCAAGTCAGGGCTAGAACCTAACCAGGACACTCGTTCCTTGAAGCTTCAGGATATTCAGTATACACTGAAAAAGGACATCAAGGTGACTCCCAGCATTGGAGCCTTTCATGTGTTTAGAATGGCAGAGTTCTGTGTCTGTCCAGATTCAAGTTGTGTTGCTTAAATCTAGGTGGGAGGCAGTCAAAATGTTGAGTGTCCTTTTCTGGACAAATAAAGGAGAATGGAGAGACATCAAACTGTCAAGCAGAGTTGTCTTTTATTCCATTTCTTTATGTTACAGGACTTAGCTAAGTCTCAGACCTGTTGTGCTAAAGGAATGGCAAAAGCCCAAAGGCACAGTGTCTCTGCAGATGTGAACATCCACTGGGCATCATGTTGTAGCTACCACAAGAGAAGAGAGGAACTGCAGGCAAAAGAGATCAGTGAGGCTGGTGAGTTTCTACTAGCAAGATGTCCTATGTCCTGCACTTAGCATGTTCTTCAGACAATAAAGGTCTAATAGAAATGATCAAAAGGTGAGCATGGACAGCTTGAAAAGAGAAAGCAGTTAGCTTTGGGTTCTAACTACCACTGTCGTCATCATCACCATGGCCAGGCTTCACGAACGCAGCTCCNAGATGAGCCATGCTTGGGAACCCTAGGAAAGATTAGACAGCACAATGGCTCTAGAAACACTGAGCTTTGGACTTTTCTTCAAGTGTTTATTTTGCCAGACTCTTTGATAGAGTTTTCTGAAGGCACTGTAATTATTAATGGAAACTCAAGGCTGTAAGTCTGCTTAGTATTTGAAGTTCAGGCACACTTAGGCTGTTCATAGAATCACAGAATTGGCAGGATTGGAAGGGACCTTAAAGCTCCTCTAGCCCCAACCCCTGTGCCTGCCATGGGCAGGGACACCTGGCACTAGAGCAGCTTGCTCCCAGCCAGCCTGGCCTGCAACACTGCCAGGGCTGGGGCTGCCACCACCTCTCTGGGCAACCTGGGCCAGTGTCTCACCACCCTCCTGGGGAACAACTTACCTAACATCCAACCTAAATCTCCCCTCTAACCTCTAAAAGATGTAAGTTGCTCAGTGTATGAAAGCAGTATGTCTAATGGACATGTGGAAAAATGGCTTAACATTTAAAATCAATTTTTTTCAGCCAGCTTTACTGCCCTAAGATACTCTGTTTTTCCTGAAGAGGACAGTGCTTCAGTGGAGCAAGAGGCATCCACCAGTCTACAGCCAGATGCAGAGGAGAAAAATGGTGATAGAGCTTCTGAAGTGCAGACAAGCCTCAGTGGCAGTGATGTGGATGACAGCCTCCGTAGCTTTGAAATCAATGAAATATTTGCCAGTTGCTCAGAAGACTCCCTGGAAGCAGGAGCTAGAGCAGGTCAAGCTCTAAAGGATGAAAAAAGGCAGCAAATGGACAAAGATCCTCATGCATCCTCTGGAGGACACTGTGAGGAAAACTCAGTTTCTGAGGAAGATGGGCTGTCAGAATTGAGCACAGAGTACACTCCAGAAGAGGAGGAGAGGCTGAGTGAGGCCTCTGACCTGTGCATGCTGGCCCAGGGGAGAGGAGATGCTGGGAGAAGAGTGAGCAGTCCGTCCCAAGAGGAGCAGCTCATCAGGAGAGGTGTCCTTAACTTAAAGATTCTGCAGAGCATTTCACAGCAGGCAGCAGGTTCCCTGTGCAGGGTAGGAGAGAAACTGGATAGCTTATGGGGTTTGGCTTCAAAAGAGCAGAAGAAGCTGCCCCAGAAGACCAGAATGAATCAGCATTCTAAGGAGATTTGTCAAGAAAGACACTGGAACAGACCTAAAGATACTTCCCAAAGTACCACTAACCTTTCTTCTGAAGGGAATAGCTCTTGCTGGAAGGCTGTAGGTCCACCATCAGGTGACTATGTTCCACCATTGCTAACGAGTCAGGCCCAAGGAGCATTGGATAGAGACAATTTCCAAGCTGTTTCAAAGACAGCAAAGGAAATGGAGACAATTCAGAGTGAAAAGTGGAAGTGTTTCCCTGAAATGAGTGAGAGGAAAACTGAAAACCATTCTGCTGTCAGCCTCAGAGTGGGGAAAAAGCTGGCTGATCAGATGAGCCTAGAGCATGAGGTAAAGTGTTGAGCAGGGTGACTGTGTTTATCCCTTCTGTATTCCTTAGTGGCTAAAGAGACCTGGCTCTGGCTGCTATCCAAGAGGAAGGATGAATCTGTCTTTGCAAATCAGATCATATATGCATAATACAAACATGACTGGAAATAGTCAGCTCAGCAGTGCCTTAGTTATTCTTTCCTCCCCTCCCAGCAAAATCCTAGTCCAGTGGCTCAGGAAGGAATAAAATTCTGTACTGAAGGGGAGGGAAAAGGGCAAGCAGAGAAGGGTTTTTGTCTGTGTGCTTAGCTATGGAGGTCTGAGCTGTCATTAGCAAGGGCTTCTAGATCATTTTCATTGCTGAAAGTGGTTAACATGCTTAGCCCAAAGAGAAGGAGAGAAATTCATGTAGGTATCTGCTGTAGGAATAATCTTGAGTCAGGTAGGTCCACTCCTTCCCCTGAGAGCTACATGTTAGAGTCTGTATCCATAGCAAACGTGCTCTAAACCTAGGGCAGAGCTTGTACTAGGCTAAGGCCAGGAGTTGCCATCCTTTGTCATGAGTAATGCTACTCAGATAGAACCTAGGAAATCAAGTTTGCATGGTCCAGTTGTTAGTATATCTCACAGACAGCTCAAGTAGCAATTCCCAGAATGCCTGCCATGCTGAATCATGCCTTGTTGGACTCATTCCAGCATTTGCTCCCCCATGGATCTGGAAGATGCAAAAAAAAGTTCAACTTGCAGCATCAGAGAGGAGGTGAACCACATTGTGCAGCAAGTGGAAGAAGTGAAGAAGAGAGCTGGTGAGTTTGGAGTGTACTCCCAGCAGCTTGATCCTGCTGCTGACACAGCCAGGATCAAGGGATGGCATTAAATAGGTTTTTTCCAGTAAGCCAAAAGCCATCTGTCTAATTAGGAGCCTAATCAGCTGCAGGGCTGCTGGGGAACTGCTGGGACAGGGCAGGTCCTTTGGAAGAGAGTAGGGGACACCAGCTGCATCTCTGATGGACACCAATGGTCCAAACCAGTTACAATGGCTAAGAAGGACAAGCTAGTAAGTTCCTAGTAAGGGTGCTTCTCTCTGCACAGCCTCCTGCATTTCTCAGCAGAGTATTTTGGCTTTAATAGGTGTAAGACTAGGACTTGCAGGACCTCCCTGTGAGGGGCTGTGGGGGTAGAACAGGCTTGCTAAACCCATTTCCAGCAGAACACACCTAACCTTCTGTTTGCTGTGCTTGTTAATGTTGTCCCTTTGTATTTCTGACTGGAGTTGGTAAGTGCATGTCCAAAGTATCTGGAAAACCTTGGGCAAATGAGTGGATCTTATTAGCTGGCAAGATGGAGACAGGCAGGTCCTTCAGTGTTTGGGTCAGAGCAGTTGGGTAAACAGTAGCAGTCCTTCCTGATCCAGCTGGATCACTAAGACTCACTGGTGAAGGACATGCCTGGCTAGAACAGAAATATGCCAATGCTGACATTGCTGAGGTGGTTCAGTGACTGAACTCTAGACTGGAATCAGGTTGGTGGTAGGATTATTATTATCCAAGTCTGAAGTTCAGAGTATCTTCAGTTGTCCACTGATGACCTTACTGACCTGACCAAAGCACAGCTCCAAAGCCTCTCTTGGCTGTTACTGTAGATAATACATCTATATAACACCAACATCTGAAGGCAGTGACAGCTTCTGACATCTAGATTTTAATGTACAGCTTGTCTAGTTCATCTGCACTAGACCTAAATCACTGTGCTTGCTAAGCTTCTGAGAGCTCAGGCTGCCAGCTCTGCTGGGCTTTAGAACATATGTGCCCTCAACCTTTTAATTAACATTAAAGCAACTTCTGCCTTTTCCTGACTGGGAAATACTTGGCATTAATAATCCACTTGGGCATGAAGAGAGTTGGATGCATTTCCTAATGATTTCTCCTAGGTCCTGTGCAAAAGCAAGACCTGAAATTCACAGCCCAAAAAGCAGGGAGGAGAGAAGGCTGATGCAGTCAGAATGGAGGAGTAAGTACAGCAGTGTTGACTTGACATTAATGTTAGCAAATTGCTTTAAAACATCCCACATTCTGTTGCTTCACAAGGGTCTGTGTGCTTTAATTAGTGAAGCTGCATTAGACTGTTCTTGGATGAACACCAAATGAGTAGGATCCTGTGTCTTGCACATTCATGACATAAAATAATCCCCAGCACATTAAGATGATTTGATGATCAAGCTGAAGGAATTTCTAGCCTTGCTTTGGAGGATGTCAGGGAGAAGCAGCTGATGAATTTAGGTGCAGCAGTGACCAGTGGATGGCAGTACAGGCATGAATAACAAGAGAATGCAAACACAAATTGTTGCTGCAGAGACTTGGCCATATCACTTTATGCAGGTTTTAAGCTTTGCTTAAAATGGAAGTGTTTAGCTCTTTTCATGTTAAAGCAGTTTACAGTCTACAACGTTAGCATTTATGAGTCTGCAGACACAATGAAACCCAAGGAATGCTTGGAAGCTCCAGATGCTGTTGTGAGACCTGGTAATTCTGTTCTTTTTTTGTGTAGTTGAAGTAAAGGAAATGGCCAGAAGAGTGGCCTCAGGACAACTAGAGCTTGGCTTTCCCTATCCAGCCAGTGAGTGTACATCTGAAAGTGAAGCAGAGAGTGTACAGGAAGCCTTTCAGCATGACCCTGTTAGAGCCCCAAAACATCAAGACCAACAAAGATCTAGGTGGCAGACAGGTGCTGATACAGAGCCTTGGGATCTGGGCAGTGAGCACAGAGCTGAAGCTGAGGAGAGTGCTCAGGAGTCTGTGTTCAGAAGTGCTGCAGGTAAGGCTGAAAGACAATCATTTCTTCTCTTTTTAGCTCCATCTCCCAGCAGATTTCAGCTGCTGTGATTTTGTTAGAATAATTGTCACTTTGAGCTTGCAGAGTCTTGCCCCCAAAGCAGGCCAATTCCTCAGTCACTGGTGAACAGAAAGCACAGCCTGAGATGAGGATTACATCTTTATAGGTGGAGGTAATGTCCTGTGAGCCTGGAGCCCCCTCCTTGTCCTTGATTACCATCTAGCAGCATGGGGACACTCAAAGCTTTCAAAGCCAGGAGTATGCTTTCACACCTCATTTCTTTTACTGCACTACTGAGATGCTTTTGCTGTAGCTGCACAGTGGCTACTGCTTTGGTAGTAGTTATGGATAAAGGAACAAGGAAAGCATCACCAGGTGCCTAGATGAAGGATGTGAGCATTTCAATGCCATTATTTCTCCCTAGTCCTGCCAGACACTATAGTTTTACTGTGTGCTGTCCCTGAGAGTCCCATCAGTGGTTCAGATCATCTTATTTCTTTGCCTGATAGTTTTGTTCCATTCTGACATCCCAGGGAGAAGCTGCCAGTCTCCATGCCAGGATGAGCAAGCAGAGTCTGCACTAGCCATTCAGAAGAAGTCAGGCCTTCCTCAACAAGCTGTGACTCTCTCTAGAGTATGTACAGTGATCCAAGCAATCAGTTGCAGCTAGTTCCCTGGAAAACAAACAGTTTATCCTGCTCTCTCCATGCTGCACACTCACCTACCAAGACAGCTGATGTGTGCAGTTTGAGCTGACAAACAAACCCTCTTCTCCTCCCTTTTTGTTTGGTTCTATAGACCATCAGGGTAAGCCAGGTTGCAACTCAGAGTGATCTAAGTAAATCTAACTTCCAATTTGATGCAGTATTGTTTAACATTATTGACTCAAATGTAGATTCTTTAAAGAGAGAAGCTCAAATGTTGATGTCTTTCACAGGCATCTGCAAAGGATTTACAGTGTTGCCATCAGCCATCTCCTGAGGTGCCTGAAGAATTCCTGACTCCTGATTATTTTCTTCCTTCTCCAACTGAGGGAAGTGCAGAACTCCAGGTAAAAACAGAGGAGTGAAGGCTATGTGAAGAAGTTGGGATGCAAGTTCCACAGCACATGAGTTTAGTATGCTCCCTGCTGATCTGAAGAAGAGCTGTAGAATGACAGTTCTCAGTCTTTTCTTTTGAAAGAATATCTACAAATAAATCTTTAGCTCAAAGGAAGAAAATTCTGAGCCTGTTCCTTGGAAACACACACCCACAAAAACCAACCCAAACCCCCCAAACACACAGACTCCCAAAACACCAGGGGCATGTTTTCTTCATATATTTACTAAGCAATGACATAATTGCAGCTGAAGAAAAATTCCTTCACAGCTCTATCAATTATAGTACTCAGGAGTCTTAAAATAAGCTTCCTTCATCACTTGAAGACTCAAAACTAGTGTATGGGCTACTAAATCCAAGCCATGCTCTCTGCTGATGAAAAAGCTTTTGCAAAGTCTGTCCTTCTCTGTTCTGATTGTTGGGAACATGGCCTGCCCTTCACAGCTTGAATTGAATTCTCTGCCTTTTTTTTTTCCCCTTCAGAGCTCAGATGCTGAGGGCAAATTAGAAGATGATGGTGAAGGACTGTTGCAGAATCAGTTCCCTGAAGGGGCAAGTGCTCAGGGTTCAGGTAAATGTGCTCTTTCTTTTTGAGTCAGGGAGTCAGTCTTGTTGCTCTTAGGTTTTAGTCTGCAGCATTTCTGTTGGAAGGTTGGAGCTTGCTTCTTGAGGGTCACTTGGTCTCTTATTCCTCATTATTTTAGTGTGAGTTCAGAACACTCAGGAGTTTGGAAGATTAGCAGCCACTGTAATATTGTTGAGTGCAGTGATTATGTATTTGCTGTGTTCCAGTTAAAATCCAAACAAAAAACTTGTTTGCAACCTTTTTGTTTTTACCCTAGGGCTAAGTTTAATCTTTTTATGCAACTAGCTGTGCTGCTGGAAACTGAATTAGAGTTGTGTTTACACATTAATGTTCTTCTTGCTAGAAGAAGCTTGAGCTTACAAACCATCAGAGCTGACATTGTTTGTGTGCAGAAGAATGGAAGGATCAGCATTGTTTCTCTAGGCTGTTGCCTCTCTCAGCTCAGCTTTGTAAATGTTGGGATATTCCCAAGTGCTTCAGTGTTGGAGTGTTTGGCAGCTGGGCTGTGTTTATGAAAATGCATCTTTCAAACACATTTGTCTCTTGCCAACCACAAAGGTCACAAGAACTGAGGAATTTAATAAAGTTGCAATTTCCCCTTCAATGAATTGTGTCATTTTCTTTTTGTACTTGCAAAACTCAATAACAGGGAACATTTGGTATTTGTATTCAGGAGGAAAAGCACTGTCCTGCAGCACAGCAGCACAGAACTCTGGCAGGAGCACACCAGGAGTGAATCAGCTGCACCATGTGCCCGGAGCCAGGTAGATACACTTATGTTCATCATTACTTCAGGCACCAATTAGGTTATCAAATGTCCTCTCTTTATTAATTCTGCTTATCTCTCTAATATTCAAACAAGATGCCAGGGGTGGTTTTTCATTATTATCTACATCTCATACATAATCCTTGCCAAAAAGCACAAGTCTCAGGGGGTGTTGTCTTTTAGAGTGTTCAGTTTGGGGAGCTAAAATAGGGCAAAATCAATCATGTAGACATTACAATTCCTTTTACACTGCTAAGCTACAGGCTTGAAGAGAACAAAGGTAATTCAAATTAAGGCTTCAGTCATCTGGTTTAATTTTGTTGTGCTTTGCTTTGGGAGCTCAAGTGGTAGAAAGATCATGCCTTTTCCCCTCCTGTGGGACCAAGCTGATGCTCGCTGTGTCTTGCCTGCAGATAACATTAGCTTATGCTTGGAGACTTGCAGTCTCATTTGTCAAACATGAGGTGTTTATATGCAGTATTTGGGGAAGTTCTCTGTTCTACTGATGTGCAGAGATGTTGGCCAGAATCAGCACCTCATGCTGCAAGGGGTGCTTTGGCTTCAAGAGAAACAGTCCTCATCCTGAAGGTCTTTTAGCAGTGGCTTTCAGGCTGCTTAAAAGCCTTCTGGCCTCCCTGTAGCTCAGCTTTCCTTGTGTTCCTCTCTCTGAGTGTGGGAGTCAAAGCTGCTTTCATTGTGTCACTGCTGGACCAAAGGAACTGAGTTACCAGTGTCAGAAGTGTAAAGATTTGGCCTTAAGGTAAAAGGTAACTGTTCTGGTTGCTCCTTTCACTTAGGAGCTGAGCTTTTGCCAGCAGGACAGAGAGAACTGTAGCTCTCTGGCCATCTGACTAACCCCTTTTGGATGCCTCTTGGTCCTTGAATGGGCTTGGTACAGCTTGAGAGAAGAGCTTACAATGCAGGCACATCAAAGAATGATAAAGCAATGTAGGGATGGCTCTTTGTAGAGGTTTGTTTGCCTTTCAGTTTTGTTTTGAAACTGTATCTATCGATTAGAAGTTTGGTTAAAATGCCCTTTCTCTCCTAGCACTCTCCATCTTCTGAAGTTTTAAGCCAAAAGGTTTTTATGAGCTGCAGTCTACCTCAGAGAGAAGGTAGCCTTGAAACTTTGGGAGAGAGAGGAAACAAAACCCCTTTCTTTTCATCATTCTCTGAGAGGCTCAGTGAATTTGACCTTTCTTCTCTTGTTGCAGTGTTGAAGCAGCACAAGGAGGGATACTGTGGGAGCCACAGGAAGAATGCAAAGAAAAAGATGTGTAAGAACCACAGAGCATTTTCTGTCAGAACTTCAGCAAGTTAGGCATTAGCACTGTGAAAGTTTTGTGGTGATGCAAAACCAATGCAAGCTGAGAGAGGGAAAACTATCTGAAGTACTCAAAGCAATATTTTCTTGTGATAAACTGGGAGATTGGTTTAAAAGAGCTGTCACCTACAGTTGTCCTTAGTTTGAAATAGTTTCATATTCATAATTCTAATTTGGCTGTGTTTCTTCACATTAGAGTGTGAGGATTCCTTGTTTCTTCTGTCCTTGTTACACAGAAGGAATTAAATGGCTTCAGGAAGCAAATAATAATATGTGGCTAAATCAATCTTATTGCAAAAAGAAACCTGTGATTGAGATTCTCAGCAACAAATTGCAGTATAGATTTGTGACTTAAATAGTAAAGTTAATTTTTTTCTTTATGGGTAGTGGAGATTTGCCTAGAAATGACTGATTTGGGAAGAGTATGATCATCTCAGGGTCTTCTGAGGACAATATAATCCAGAGTATACCTGCAGAAGGGCTTGGTTGCTTAATACAGCCCCAGTCCTGCACCTGCTTAAGGATTTGTGTCACTTGAGTGGACATCAGTGCCTGTGTAGATCTTTAGCAGTTTCATTTTACCTAAGTAATTATTCTAAAGGCTCCTAAGACCCACATTTAGCCTTAATTAAATGGCTTGTTAATAGTCTTTAAAACCCTGAGGTCTTCCCTTGGCTTTGGGGAGAGAGTTTTCTACCTAGTGGTTCACATGTGAAGTTCTTACCCGTTCTGGAGGCAGTTCTGAGCTGGCTTTGAGGATGAATTGAATTAAGAAATCCTTTAAAGGAAAGGAAGGCAAATAATTAACATTTTATGTCTCTGCAAGATTATTGAAGATCTTTAGCCTTCCAGGAATTCAGTGGGAAGTTTTCCTTCCCTGAAAACTCGATCAAACTGATCCAAATGGAAACTTAAACCCACACCACAGAATTTAGTGCTTCCCAGGTGTAAAAAGAAGCTATTCTAACTGTCAGAACATCTTCCAATGCTTCAGATCAGCAACAGATATTCAGGATTTTTCAAGTATCTCCTGTGAGCAAGAGAACTCCTGCAGGGCTGTGAAGTGTAAAACCCCACGAGTGAGTCATGCCCCGGTGAGCGTCAGCACACCACTCAGCTCAGGTAACTGCACACAGCAAAGCACTGAATGAATTAACCTTTCTAGACCAGCAGCCAGACCTTTCTGCCTACACTGGCTAATGTAAAAAATCAGGGATGTGAGTCATGGAAACTCCATTCACTTAGTTAGTAGCAGGGCAGAAATGTCAGGCTTGGAATAAGGAACTACATGAGGTTGGAAATCTCAATTGGTTTGGTCTGGAGTGTTGCTTGGTCCAAAGAAATCTCTGGCTTAGAACTAAAGGAGAGTTTCTGGGGACAAAACTGGCCAAATGCCAGGTGCTGCCCCTTGGCCATAGCAACCCCCAGCAGTGCTCTAGGCTTGGGGAGCAGTGGCTGCAGAGCTGCCAGGCACAGAGGGACCTAGGGGTGCTGAGTGACAGCTGAACAGGAGCCAGCAGTGTGCCCAGGGAGCCAAGAAGGACAAGGGCATCCTGGCCTGGAGCAGGAACAGTGTTGTGAGCAGGAGCAGGGAGGTGATCCTGCCCCTTTGCTCAGCTTTGGGGAGGCCTCAGCTCCAGTACTGCATCGAGGTTTGGGCCCCTCACTCCAAGAGGGACATGGAGGTGCTGGAGAGGGGACAGAGGCTCCCAAGCTGCTAAAGGGCTTAGAACATAAGCCTGAGGAGGAAAGACTGAGGGATCTGGGCCTGTTTAGCCTGGAAAAGAGGAGATTGAGGGGAGACCTCCTGGCTCTCTAGAACTACCTGAAGGGAGGTTGTAGAGAGGCAGGGACTGGTCTGTTCTCCCTAGTGGAGAGTGATAGGACAAGGGGAAATGGATGGAAATTGCCCCAGGGGAGGTTCAGGCTAGACATTAGGAGGAATTTCTTTGCTGCAAGGGTTGTGAGCCATTGGAACAGGCTGCCCAGGGAGGTGCTTGAGTCCCCATCCCTGGAGGTGTTTAAGAGACAGGTAGATGTTGCATTGGGAGGCATCATTTAGCAGGTTGCTAGGGCTAGGACAAAGGCTGCACTCATGATCTCCAAGATTTCTTCCAGCTGGAACTGTTCTATGATTCTAACTGAAAAAGCCACTCTCTGAAACATCATTACTTGGTAGTTAATGGTAACCTTCCTAAAGCAGAAATTGTTTTAGACATTTTAAAGTGATCTGCAATCATACATGAAGATTTTGATAGGGCTAGGGGGAATGGACACAAGCTTGAGGAGGGGAGGTTCAGGTTGGATGTTAGAAGTTGTTCCCCATGAGGGTGCTGAGCCACTGTGCCAGGTTGCCCAGAGAGGTGGTGGCAGCCCCAGCCCTGGCAGTGTTGCAGGCCAGGCTGGCTGGGGCTGGGAGCAAGCTGCTCTAGTGCCAGGTGTCCCTGCCCATGGCAGGCACAGGGCTTGGGGCTAGAGGAGCTTGAAGGTCCCTACCAACCCTGCCAATTCTATGATTTTTTTGCCTTTTAAAGACAGACAAGTCAACATTTATTATGTTTTAAATGCTGATAAAGGGATCTCAGTGTTTGTTGAAGTGTTGTTTAAGAGCAAAATCTTATCATTTGCTTTGTATTTTCATTACTTTGGTGTAATACAGTAGAGAAAATTCCTCAGTTGGCCAAGTTTTGCATGAGTAATGTGTGAGCTGGAGCTCCTAGATAATCAGTTTGGGCTTCTGTTGAGAGATCATTTCTGGACAGTAATTTCTTAGAGTTCCCTGGGCAGGTACAAGAAACCTTTGTCTACTTTTGTTGAAGTGTGACCAAGATACAAGAAAATCCAAAAATAGCTTTCCAGCTTTGCTATCATCTTTTCTTTTTAATTCTAACAGAAAAAATTCCAATAACCTTTGAGAAATACAGAGGGTACCATGAAATAGCTTCAGATGCTTCCTTTTGTGCTTCTCAAGACATCTCCTCAGTGTGCAGGACATTCACTACAGCCTGTGAGGAGGAAAGGGGCACTGAAATCCCCTCAGGCACTTCAGGAGTTTGCTCATCTGAGTTGAATGAACCAGTAAGTCTAGAAATCTTAGGCCAGCTGCTCTTTGAAACAGCTTAGAAATACTGTTCCTTCAAATCAATGCAAGGTGAAAAGCACAGAAATACTTCTAGGTCTTTGTGAGTAGTTTGGAATCCTGCATTTGTTGAGAAAATGACCAAATGTGTGATTCATTTCAAAGCAGTCAGGGTGTGCTGCTGCTGATCCAGAGAATTGCCTCCCCTTTACAGCTCATTGTATGTAAGTACTGATCACCCTCACAGTGGCCTTGCCTGCCCCTCATCCCTTCCCTGCCTGTAAGGAATTGCTCTTTCCCCATCCTGGAACACCAGAGTGGGAAGCAGCTGCAAAGTGGTTGGGTAGAAGAGGAGGGTTGGTCAGTTGGTGTGCTGCTGAGGTAACAGCAGCTGCTTCTCTGGTGAATCAGAGCCTTTTGAGGTGAATGAAAATAAATCCATCTGCATGTGTCTTCAAGGATGGTTAAGATTTTGTGTGAAACGGAAGCATTCTCCACACTTAGGAAGGAAAATGAGTGAGTCCTTGAGGAAGCAGCAGCGTTTAACGTCCTGCTTTGCAGCCACTGCTCAACTTTTTGGGCTGGAAGTTAGTTTAAAGAAAACAGAAGTTTTATATTAACCTGCACTTCAGGAAGTTTTTCATCATCCTCATACCATCACTGATGATTCAGAACGTAAATCAGTCCAACAGTTTAATTCCCTAGGCAGCCTCATCTCCTCGGATGGTAAGATTGACAGAGAGATAGACAATAGGCTAGCAAAGGCATAGAGTGCTTTGGGAAAACTCTATCAAAGAGTCTGGCGAAATAAACACTTGAAGAAAAGTCCAAAGCTCAGTGTTTCTAGAGCCATTGTGCTGTCTACTCTTTTCTATGGTTCCCAAGCATGGCTCATCTATCGCCACCACCTACGACTCTTGGAGCGCTTCCAGCAGCGCTGTCTCCGGACAATCCTAAACATCCATTGGACAGATGCTGGGACTAATCCGTGTGTCCTAGAACAAGCAGCAATTCCAAGCCTTGAGGCCATGCTGCTGAGAACGCAGCTGCGTTGGGCAGCTCACGGCTCCAGGATGAAGAACTCCTGCCTGCCTAAGCTCATGCTCTATGGGCAACTTGCCCCTGGCTGTGGCAAGAGAGGAGCCCCGAAGAGGAGATGCAAGGACTCCCTGAAACAACAGCTCAGCCTTGGCCAGATTGCTCCCCTCCACTGCTCTCCTCTGGCCTCCACTCAGGAGCTCTGCACACACACTAGTTTGAATGCCATGGATGGTTTGGAGCAGGCACGCAGGATCACTCTGGAGGAGAAAAGACAGCGTAGAAAGAATCGTGTCTTGCAGCTTCTACCTCCTGAGGAGTCCTTGTGCTGTGCCTTTTGCAACTGCTCTTGTCTGTCCCAAATTGGCCTTTGCAGCCAGCAGCGCTTGGAAAAAGCACTTGGGAAGAGCATGGATGGAGCCCTCCCCGGAGCTGTGTTAGCGAAGCCTGGCCATGAGGATGAGGAAGAAAAAAAGGATGGCAGCCTTGGAAGGGAGTAAATCTTCAGAAAGCCCTTGTGTTAGGAGATTGTTTGGCCTTTTGATGCACAGAGCTGGCATAATGTTATCAATTTGGTTGTATCACAAACTCCTGTCTTTGCTGTTGCCAATTGCCAAGGTCACTGTAGTGATTGCCAGTCATCTTTATGGAAATAAAAGTGTTCTGGAGCCCCAGCATTAGCTTAACTCCCTTTTCAGATACCAAAGAGTTGCTTTTAGGCCTTTCTGATTGTTATTCATTGATGGGGTTGTCACTTGAAGACTAAATTAGGTTTTTTCCAAGCAGAACAGTAGCATTGTCATCAGTTTAGCTCTGTATCTTTCTGCTTGTGTAGCAGACACTGGAATTCATTAAGCCTATTAACAGTGCAGGGCTGCCTTGAGTGGCTCTGCAGAGAGATTGAATTGGGATACTTTCTTGCCTAAAATCCTTAGGATTAAGTGCAGGAAGCACCTGTTTCCAGGTGCTTCTTTACATGGATGCTGCCAGTTTTTATCTGTTGAACTGATTGCAGAGCTCATCTTAAAGTGTAATGGTCATCTGTGATAAAAGACTTGAATTAAAGCCTTAGCTCATTTTGGAGTTAATATGTTGAAGGGGAGGGAGGCTTGAAGACAAACAGTTCTTCAGTTTACCTTCTTGCTTTCCCAATACAGGATGGGTTGCCAGGAGTTCCTCCATCCTTGACAGGCACCAGGAAGGCATCTGGTAAGGCTCTTGACCCAGCCTCAGCCCAAACAGACTGAGCAGTAAATGGAGAATGACTTCTGAAAATGCATGTTACAATTTCCCTTCTCTTTTTTTCTCTCCTGGGCATCTCTTTTTTCAAGGGATAAAAGGCTTTGCACACAACTGTGTAATGAGGTTATGGATTTAGTGTTTGCACCTGCAGACTAAGAACTCTGACCTCTAATCAAGCTCCATTTGAAGCTTAAATTGTACTGGCCTAAAATTTGCACTAGAGGATTGAGGACTGAAATGTGCCTAGGTCTAAATAGTTTTTTCATGAGGAAATTCTTGAAGGCTCTTGGATAAAAATGTGAATGAGCCAGGCTGGTGCAGGTTGTTAAATGAACTCTGTCAGCAAGATGCTGTCATAATGAAAGCTTATATTACAGTTATTAAGGAATAATCACTGCTAATTAACTAGACTCTCTTTTTTTTTCCCCTGTATCTCAGCACTTTCCCAGGCATCTCAGCACTTCCCTGAGGAGCTGCCTCCACCACCCCAAGAGCTGCTGGATGAAATTGGTAAGAGGCACTTCAGCCACAATGGGGTGAGGCTTGCCAGCTGTGTGCTGTCAGGATTGCTCCCAAATCATTCCCCACTCAAATAAATACACAAGAGCTTCCAAATGATTTGCAGGCAGGTCCAAAGATGAGGAAGTTAGGCATCCACAGCTTAAATAACTGTCAGTTAGTCCTTGAAGTTTCTCCATTTCCCATCATGGTTAAGTTGCTACTGCTGACAGCAGCTAGGCTATTGAGTGCAGAGAGCATTTAACCCTGAGATGAACTTGGTGTGGGCTGAGTTTTTCAGAGGAGTCCCAGAGCAATGCATGTTCTCTGTTAGAATGAGTGCAAGCTGGGCAGCTGCATCCTTCAGGTATTATGGCAGAGCTTAGTCCTGGTGATTTAAGTTTCTTTTGGTAATGACATACATCTCCTGACAGAACACAGGATAAAAACTCTGCCTTCTTGTTACTGGGGTGTGCTACAGAAGAATTTGCTTTGGTTATTCAGCTCTAAATGCTTCTTAACCTGACAGCAGGCAGAGGGAGAATTAAATGTGTGCTGATCATGTGCTTGTTTAGAAAAGAGGCACCCAGACACATTTTTAACCCTTTTAGTTCCTCATTGATAGTTCTTTACAAGGTGAAGATGATCTTAGAGGTCTCTTCCAACCTTAATGATTCTGTGATTTCTCCATATGGAGACTGAATCAATGATGGTCAGAGACAGTTTGTAGGATTAATATATGAGCTAATCATAGATGATGTAAAGGTTTTCATCTAGTTTTGGATTAATAAATCTGGTACTTAAATTGCATAGAATCAGTTTAGAGGATCTGGTTCAATAAGGAAATGTGCTGTTTTTAACAGAATATTTAAAGCTGCAAGATTTCATCACTCAAGACTTCCAAGAGAAGGAGCTGCCTGACAGCAGAGTGCAAATAAATGGTTAGTTGATAATAGTCCTAATGTAGAGATTACAAAGAGAAAATTACTTTTGCTTTGCTGCAAAATTACTCTGAATTCTTGTCTCTGTATGTGCAGCTGTGTGATAAACCTCAGTCTGTAGCTTTTGGGGGATATTTGTGGTTCAGCAGGAATCGGAGAGGATTCTCCCTTTCTTGGCAAGGTTGAAAGCAATGTTTTCACTAACAGTTCCCCTGTCTGTAGAGAGCTTTTGCTCTCTTGCTCTCTTCACTCTCAGAAGGCTTTGGGGAATCTGGTGTGGCAAGCTTGCAGATCTGAACTATCAGAATGAATCTCCTTTTGTTATGCCACTCTAATATGTGCTGTCAGTGACAATTCCCCCAGCAGTAGGGATGGTGGAGAGCTGGTGGCAAACAGAGCTGAGCTTTCCATTCTGGGAGGCTGCTGGAGCCGAGGAAGTGGCCAGTGCACACTAGGCATCATGCAATCATAGTGCAACACAGCAGCCTCCCCTGGGCTAATCACTAGTGTGTGTTTCCTGTTCTCTGACAAAGGCAGCAGTGGTGAGCACTGGCTTCTGAAAGTGGGAAGAGCAAGAAGTTTAACATCTTCATCAATGATTTGGAGCAGGGGATGGAGTGCAGCCTTAGCAAGTTTGCAG
>VWZO01008118.1:558583-629924 GCA_013396975.1 Bucco capensis
GATAGGACAAGGGGAAATGGATGGAAATTGCCCCAGGGGAGGTTCAGGCTAGATATTAGGAGGAATTTCTTTGCTTCAAGGGTTGTGAGCCATTGGAACAGGCTGCCCAGGGAGGTGTTTAAGAGCCAGGTGGATGTTGCATTGGGAGGCATCATTGAGCAGGTTGCTAGGGCTAGGACAAAGGCTGCACTCATGATCTTCAAGGTCTCTTCCAGCTGGAACTGTTCTATGATTCTATGATTCTAAGTGGGTATCATTTTTAGATGTACAGCAAGTAATGATTGGAGGAGCAGAAAACCTAAAGCTTTCTAGGCTCTGCAGTTGTTTCCAGTGAGTCAGAAAGTGAAGAGCAGGTTGGGTTCTTTTTATAAAAAGACCAAAAAAAAAAAAAAGGGCAGAACATGGATTAGCTTGTAAAAAAGCTAACTAGCAGAGTCACTTGAGAATGATACTGCCACTTGTTTGTGTTTTCCTCCAGCTCTGTTAGAGCTTCCCTGAAGGACCAGCAGCTCCTGTGACTTTATTCCTAGGATCTCTTGTTTTCAGGTGGGGAGGAGTGCAGCAGCCTGTGTTGCTTTGCTGTTCAAGCAGTCTGCTTTGGTTGTATTTGCATAAAGTACAGCTCTTTCAGCCTCCATTTTTGTGACAGCCTACTGCTTCCTGCTTATCATAGCTTAGCAGAAGGTAGCTGAATATATTCACTTGCTGCAGGGAAGAGAACTTAGTGAGATAAGTCTTGGGAGGGGGATCTCATTGGATTGTGCTAAGTGAGGTAACAAAGCTAACATCCACAGGTTTTCTTTTGATTTTCCTCCCCTATCTAGGATTGTAAAGAGGAAGAGATGAAAGATTCATTTCCACATGCATTTTTCATTTTGGTAGGAAGGAAAATGTTCAGTCCTGTGAATCTAAAAATGTGTTACAGTAAAATATTTATCTAGGTCTTGCTCCTAACCACCTTTGCCTGTAGATAATGTGAATTTGCATAACTGGATAGGAAATCAGATGGCTGAGGAAAGAGTCATTGAGAAGTGGACAGCTGGAAGTTTCCCAGCTGCAGTGAATAAAAACATGTTTTAATTTCTGTAGTATCTTCATACCTTTGATGTTAACATCTTTCTGTTTATGTGACTAGTTCCTGATCAAATTAGAATGGAAGATAGAGAGTGGAGAAAGGAATCAGAGAGAAATGAGAGTTTATGGACTAAGGAGTTGTTTAATCCAGCAGAGGAAACAGAAAGGTATGAGAAAAGGATGCTAAGACTTGTTTGGCTTTGAATGGCAATGCTTTAGAAGAATGGCTCCAGTATATTTTAACAAGATGCAGTGCTTACAGTAAGCCAATTTTTTAAGAGCTCTGATAATGATGCCATTTGTCTTTCAAACTGTGCAATACTAAACTTGCCAGCATCCATTTCAAATCCTTTTCTCCAACAGGGCTCACTCTACTCTTGATGATGTCTTAGAGAGAATGCTCCATGCAGTTCCTGGAGATGAGGAGATCCAAGAACAAGCCCAGGGACACACTTTTGGGTTAGCTGGTCATTAATGCTTTGTTTCTTTCTCTGTGTACAGAGCTGTGCAGGATTTGTCAGAGCATGGGCTGGCACTCTTTAGAGAGTAGGAATTCAGGGAACTTGCCTGGAGACATCCATCTGAACTCTCCATACTAAATTGAGAGGGAAAAGCAGCTTTGGTTAATATGATTTCCTGTAGGTGGAAAGCAAATACTTGAGTAGGCTTGGGAGGCAGTGCAGAGTTCTCAGAGCAAGCAGAGAGAATTTGACAGACTGGTGAGTTTTTTCAGATGGAGAAGAATGTCCTTTGAGAGAACAGAATCATGAAAGCTCTTTAGCAGAGACTTTAAAGAAGAGTTTGGGAAGGTGCTTATGGCTGTCATGGCAGTACAGGAGGAAATGAAGAGGGCAGGAGTCCTCTGGTTGTCACTTGCACAGCAGTAGCATACATGACACTATTTTCAGTCAGACTTAGAGAACTGAGGCAAAAGTTGATGGGAAAGCCCATCCCCTTCACCTTCTAGTTTGAGGTGAGGCAAAACCCAACTGCCTAACCTTTTTGTTAGCTTTTTTTTTCCCTATAGGAGAATTTTTTTGGATCAGAGGTCTCCTGAATGATTCCAGTGATTCTAATACATCACCTGCTTCTTGCTGCTTGTACAGGACAGCCTGTGACTTGCAACCCTCTCTGGCCACATCATTGTAAAGCTTGGACTTCCTTTAACTGCAGCAGCAAGGACAGAAGAAGATCTAACCTTCTGCTTTGTAAAATAGAGATATATTTATAGTTTGTGCTGGTTTTATACCATGGCTGCATGTAAAGCAGGATCAGGAATAGCCCAGATCTGAACTGTTTCCTGCATGTAACATCCTTCCAGCTGTTTGGGGTGGTTTTTTTGTGCATGATGCTTTTATAAGCAGAAGAATTTCTTGCTCTGTTTGATTAGGCAGTTTTCAATGTTAGAGCCAAAGAGTTTGTGATTTTGGGCACTGCTGTTAACTGCTCAGGCACTTAGATTTTTCCACCCTGAAGTGTGGAGCACTGTGGCAGCCCGAGTAGTATGTGTGTTTTTTCCTTGCTCATTAAATTTAACAAGGTAATTTCTTGTTTTCTCTTTTCTTAGTGCTTTTGTGATCTAGTGTTAGACTGATTTGACTGATTAAGGGGATTAATTGCTGTGCAGAAAGCTAATGAGAAAAAAAAAGGCAGTGTTCTGCAGAGAGTGTAAATGCAGCAGAACATTCCCTGCCAGCATTAGAGTGGAATGGAGGAAAATCTGGTTACTATTACAAAGGCTAATGAAACCACACTTTTGGTAGGGCTCATCCTGGATAGAACTGGATTTTGATGGGCACAGTTAACTGTGTATTTAACTTTGCTTGGGATAAATGCTCTTTGGGTGCAGGAGGTGTGAGGATTGTCCTTGTCCCTTTTCACCAGCCAGTGGGATTTTAGCTGGCCCAGCACAGCTTGGCTATGTGCCACATACTGCTGGTTGAGCCTGGTCAGGCAGGGGAGTGGTGCCTGTCTGGAGCTGTTAGTTAATTTGGTTTAACAATGCTAATAAAAGTTTCCAAGGTTATTGTGTTGCCTTGTGGTCATTTTTCTGGGTTGGGGGGGTTTTACTTGTTATTAATGATGTTTCTCATCATCAGACTGGGTGTACAACTAGATACTGTTAGAGCTACTGCAGGGAAGATGCTGCAAGCTCACAGATTTGGGGGAGCTTGCTTCAAAAGAGATAAAGAAAAAAGAAACCCTTTCATCCACTGAGGTTGTGGTGGTAGTGATAGAGTTAGAGCAGAAGTGCCAGTGGGAGACCTGCACCTCAGGTCCACAGCAGTGCTGGAGCTTGGCAAAGGAAGCTTACCTGTGTGTGTGTTACACAGCTGTTTTCCATCCTGGGCTCGTATCCCCAGCACAGGTACCTGGGGTTTGTCTGTATGTGAGTTCTGTGTCCTTGCTGCAGGCAGAAGAACTTGATATTCTTGGTGGAAGCTGCTGCAACAAGATCCTACCTGGGCCTGGGGCTGTGCAGAGCACTCAGTTCTCTTGCAAGGAGTGCAAGTGTTAAATCACCAACTCTCTCCTTAGTGGCTTGTGCCCCACAACTGCCAAGTAGCCAAGGGTCATTGCCTCTCCTTTTGGGCAATGTTTTGTTATGTTGCCTAGACTTGCTCAATTAAATGAAGAGTAATTAACATTTGCTGGGTGCTGGAGTGAAGCTTTTTTTAGGTGCACTCACTTAGATTGGTTTGCAGTGTGAAATGTCTTTAGCTTCTTGGGTTTCTCCTCCCAGTTGCTGTTAGCCCAAAGGGTGAGGAGGCTCTGAACCATTCCTCTATCATCTTTCTTTGATCTGAATGTGGAGAATGTGTCTTTCTGTTGGTTGAGAGCCTTGCAGGGAGCCCATAACCTGGCTGCTCTCCTTATCAAGGCCAGAACACAGCACTTCACTTGGAGATTGCAGGGGTGTTTTTTTTTATAGCTGCTTGTACTTTTCCAGCTTTACATCTACCGTGACTGTTAATCATCCTGATAACATAAAGCAGGGGCACAAAAAGCTGTAATTAACAGGAACAATTAAAGGAGGACCAGCGACAGGCAGCAGAGGAGATCAGAGGGGGCTCATCTAATGCTGCTTTCCAGCTTCTCAGAGAATGAAAGGCCAATTAATTAAATTAAGAGAGTGATACTGAGCTGTTCTAATTCCTCTCTGAGCTGCTTGCCTGTGAGCTGTTCTGCCTGCAGGAGAGCAAAGGGAGGGAGGGGAAGAAATGGGGACAGAGGTGAGGGACACAGCTCTCCCCCTGTGTGCTGCATGTCTCTGGAGGAGCCTGCAGAGAGTTTGAAGACAAGCAAGAAGGAAAGCAAACATTCCTGGGGAAAGCAACTCTCTCAGCTCCCTTGGGACCTTGTCATCATACTGGGCTTGGCTTGAGGATCTTTGTTTTGGAGCAGAGAATCTCAGCTAGAGAAAACCACCCTCACTCTCCCCAGTCTAATCACCATCTGTGCCAGTCTTAGCCAGGCAATTTAGGGAAGTGATGAACAACTCTGAGCAGTGCTTCCCTCAAACTCCTTCATGCCTTTGCTGTGAAACTGCCAAAGCTGTGGGAGGAGGAGAGGAGCAGCCCTGAGGCTGATGTGTGTGAGAAAGTAAACTGCAGAGGGGAGAGGGAACCTTTAGATCTTGTGCCTGGGGATCAGGCTCACTCTGAAAGCAACTGAAGTGTTTAGAACCGAATTTTGCAAGACAATTAACTATGAAGGCAGACATGGTGCTGATGCACTTTTAAAGAGGGAGGAATTTGATCAAACTCCCATCTCAGGGGCTTGCTAACTGCAGTATTAGCAACCCCTCGAGCCTAGAAGCCTTAGCTGCAGGCTTCTAAATCACCCAAACTCCATTAGAGTCCAGAGGTGTCAGTGCAGCTTGTGGAGATAAACATTGTGCTTTGAGATTTAAGCTCAAGTGTGTAGATGCAGAGCCTCATGGAGATTTTTGTCTTTTGTTTCTTCTTAAAGGTTTGCTGCCTTCTGTTAATGCCCTGGGTGGTTGGGCAGCAGTGGCTCTGCTGTGCCTTGTCCTGCTATATAACCTGGACAATCAGTGGATTTAAGAAGACCCTTCCTTATTGCCAAAAATAGGAATAAAATACAGATCTTTGTGTCCCTGAGCTGTGGGTGTTTTCTTGCTATCCTTTATGGTGACATGTGACACTTGCCCTCAAGCTGAGTGCCAGCTGGAGGTGAAGGGTTATCCACTGAACCTTCCATCAGCTGGAGAAACAGATGCATGTGAACTCATCAAGGGGTATGAATGTTTATTAACTTCAACACTTACCCATGCCTGCTGCACTTGGGTCAGTTCCACAGTGCCACCTCCAACTGCCCAGCAAGATGAGGCACTGCACACAGGCCTTGCTCTAGCTAGGGACTCTCTCCTACAGAGTGCTTTGGAGGTGGCATCACAGCTGGACCATGTTCAGCCTAACTCTGAGGACAAACAGCAACTTGGGGAGGTTTTACACCTAGGAAAAGTTATTTTGGGGGTGCTTTTGTTGTTCTTAAAAGACACCCGATTCCATGAGGTGAGGAGCTAGAAGGGGAGGGTGCTACCTTAAGAGAGCAAAATCCAAGTGAGCAGTTGATCCCATGAAGGAGTCACTCCTCTCCTACAATAAGACAAAGTCATGCCTGTCTAAGGGGCACCATGAGGGCTGCTGGGCATCTCTCTAACCTCCCAGAGCCAGCCATCTCCTGCCTGTGGGGAGCAGCTACAGCAGCAGGCCCTTCTCAAGGCTGGGGAGGGGACAGGCTGAGTCCAAAGGTGCTGTTGGTGCAGGCAGGATGTGGCAGCAGTTAGACAGGGTGGGCTGGTGCCACCTTGTTCCTCAGCTCATGGGCAGCGAGGCCTGCGTGGGGGCTGGCAGCAGCCGGAGCGCTTTTCCTGCTCCCACACGGATAGTGACCACAGCATACAGTCTGCAGCAGGCAGCCCTGAAACTGGGCAGGGAAAATGGGGTTAGATGTGGAGGCAGAAATCTGGTGTCCACCCCAAGAACTGAGGGCAGAGGCTGTGGAGCAGAGGCTCCTCAGCTCATTGTATTTAATTAATTCCCAGCCCAACTCTTGGCAGGCTCGGGCAGTTTATTGACAATTAAGGTTTCATTCATTTGCTTTGTCTGCTCAAGGAGCAGTTTGTGATCTCAGATGAAGCTGGCTGACCCCATAAAATCATGGAAGCAGAAAACGAGCTCTTATTCAGTCTCAGAGGCTGCTCCTTTCCATTCTATTCCCCAAAACCTTGCTGCTTACACAGCAACTCCCAGATTGAGCCTACGTTTATCGAGGCTCCTCCTGCTTCCAGATAGGAGAGATGTTTCCTCCATGTGTTAGGAGGTCACGAAGTCCTTCTCCAGCAGCCCCAGTGAAGCTGTTCTTCCCTTAGCTAACAGCTCTCTCTCTCTCACCTGTTTGTTCATGAAGACATAGATGATTGGATTGTACACCGTGGCAGTCTTGGAGAAGTAGGAGGGCAGGGATGCGAGAGCAGGCTGGATGACAATGCCTTTGTTGGTGGCCACCACCAGAGCAAAGGTGCTGTAGGGTAGCCAGCAGATGAGGAAGGCCACCACCATGGCCACCACCATGCGTGTCACCTCGCGCTCTGCCTGCTGCGTCGTGTCCGATTCCCGCTGCTGTGCCGCAGCCTGCACAGGGTTTGGGAGAGAGAGAAATGCCTCAGAGCAACTTCCAACAGCAACTCCATCCCCTAGGTGCCCTGACATCAGGGCCAGGAGATGTCAGCTCCACTGACTGTCACCAAAACCTGCCTCTGAGGGAGCTGTGCCTCGCCAGCAGGCTGGTGAGCAGATAACCATTACCTCACCTCACTCTACTTACCCATCGCAGCGTCAGCAGCAGGTTGGTGTAGGAGAAGAGAATCAGGCTGAGGGGCATCACAAAGCAGGTGACAAACAAGGCCAAGATGTAGCTGTTGTTGTGGCTGCCTCCAGTGTACCAGTTGGGCCCACAAGAGGTTCTCAGACCTGCAACAAATAAGGGTCAAAACAAGCCTAAACTGACCAAGGGCTTGGAGAAGAGCTCTCAAATAGCATTGTGGCTCCAATGTCCACCAGAGAATGGCTGCACCAGGTCATGCAGCAGGTTACTTCTGAAGAGCAACCTTGCTTTGCTGAGCAAACAGGAGGTGCTAACATCAGCACAGACATGCTCCAGCTACCCTGTGCTTGCAAACGATACACAAGAAGACAACATAGTGGTGTCTAAAGCACATCTCTCCTACCTTCAGGCACATAGCTGCTCCAGCCCAGGAGTGGTGGGGTTGTCCAGAGCAGTGACCAGCTCCATGTGAAGGCACAGCCACTGATGGCATGCCAGTGCTGGAAGTGAAAGTCTCCCAGGGGTCTGCAGACCACCACGTACCTCTCCAAGGCCAGGATGGCCAAGGACCACAGCCCCACGATACCTGGGGAGGGAAGGTAGGCTTGTGACCATGGAACAGGCTCTCCTACTGCTCTGCTGCCCACGCGGAGATGGGGCAGATGAAGATTAAGAGCTGTTGAGGTAAATATTGTTGTAATAAGAAGCCTGAAGGTTTTTTTCTTATGGTAGAGATGGCTTTGAGGATATTTACCCCTTCAAAGTGGAGCTGTCAGCTGAGTATCTGTGATATATCATGCTTAAGACCACAGTTTCTCCATTGGAGTGTCACGTTTCTGGGGCAGACACAAACACTCACGTGCTGACACAGCAGCCAGCACCCACAAAGCACACCCTGAGCAACATTTCCCACCCTATGAAGACCAAACCAGAGTGTGTGGTGACCCATGAGACACTCTGAAGAAAGCCCTGGCCTGGCAGATTCCTCCTGGGGAGAGTGAAAGCAGCAGCCTGAAGACAGGCAGAGCTTGCCCTTTGCATCTACAACTGCACCAGCTCAGCCAGCTTCCTGAACAAATTCCCCTCTGTGCCCTGCTCAAATCCAGGGGGATGCTCAGTTCTTCATCTTGCCAGAAGAGAAAGAAATAAAAGTGGAATAAACTTTGCCTTTTTAGTCAATATTTTGCCAAGCTGGAACACTCAGAGCTGCACCAGCCCAGCCCAAGCCAAGGCCAGCAGCTCCATCAAGCAGTGTGAGCATTTGCTGCTCTGATTTTTGTGTAGAAAAGGCTAAATTTGGGCATTTGCTAGCCCTGGAACCCTTCCCTGTAAGCTGAGGAAGAGGAAGACTTCCTCAGGGACACTTCCCTGTGCTAAGGAATAGCTAAAGGACATAAGTTTTACATCCAACACGAAGGCATTGACTGTAGCAGACACAGCAAACCAATGAAATATAGAATCATAGAACAGTTACAGCTGGAAGAGACCTCGATCATCGAGTCCAGCCAAGAGCAAGCCAGATGCAGAGGTTGATGTCCTTACCTGTCAGGGAGACCATGAAGCCCTCCAGCTCACACAGCCGTTTGCCCAACACGAAGAAGCCATTGATGTTGTTGGACAAGCTGACAGAGCTGCCACACAGTGTCACCAGCAGGTCAGCCACAGCCAGGTTCACCAGGATGTAGTTGAGAGGAGAACGGAGCTTCTTGTGCCTGATGGAAACCACGATGACCAAGCCATTCACCACTGAGGCAGACACCACAACCATGCCCATCAGCACGGCCACAGACAGGTACATGCCCCGAGGAGCCTGGTGGGGCCACTGGGGACCATCAAAAGGCCCTGGGGTCCCATTATTTGGGGGCTCCTGTGAGCTATTGGAGGAGGACATGGGTCTGCTTCTGGAGCAGCAGCAGCAGCAGGCTGGCTGAGGCAGGTCAATCTCCCCAAATGCAAAGGCTCTTTATAAGGCAGAAGAGACCAATATGCCCCAGAGGAGCTTTGGGTTCAATTACTTAAGCTTTTTCTCTTTTTAATCTGAAGGGTTTGTCCTCTCCCCATTTTATAATCACCTCTTTACTCCAAGGGGATAAAGGGTGACTTATCCCCTCCCATCACTGAACTGAGTAATAGATGTTTGTTTTCCCTCCTGCTTCCCAGCCTCCTTCCATCCACGAGTGTGAACCTTGCTCAGCCTCAGCACCCAGGACTGACTCAGCTACATCAGGTAGAAATATACTTGATAAACTCACATCAAATGTATTATTATTATTAGCAGTAGTAGTTGTAGTAGCATTAGTATTATTAGTATTAGTAGTATCATTATTATCATTATATTAATATAGCAATTATAGGTATTTTATATATAGTATAATATATCATATAATATATATTATATATATGACATAGTATATAGTATTCATATCATCATTATTAACATTATTATCATTATATTAATATAGCAATTATAGGTGGTTTATATATAGTATTATATAATATATATTATAATTATATGATATATATAAATCACACAGTATATAGTATATATAAATGTAAAATTGTATACTACAATATATATTATATACTATCTCTATATAATATACATATAGAGTATAATATATATATGTGTATATATTATATAGAATATAGTAACTATTTCATATAGTATAGGATAATATATTATTACTATAGTAATTAATGTATTGCTACAAGAAATGTAACCTCAACTATATCGACTATATTTTATATATTTGTAATATTATGTAGCAGAGTTAATGTGCCTGAATCTCCCTCTTTTAGTTGAAAACCATCACCCCTTGTCCTTTTCCCAACAGGCTGTCAAAGGTTAGGGCTGGCTCAACCACCAAGCCAGGGACAGATATTCTCTATTATCCCCTTTTCCCCCACTCCAGGGAGGAAAAGAGGAAATTAGCAGAGACACTCTCACAGCAAAGAAGTTTCTCCTGCTGCTCAGCTGGAAGCTCCTGGGTTCCAGTGTGTGCCCACTGCCCCTTGGCCTGGCCTTGGGCACCACTGAGCAGAGTGTGGCCCCAGCCTCTTGCCCCCTGCACCCTTGAGCTCTTGCTGAGCATTGAGCAGATCTCCTCTGGCTCTGCTCTGCTCCAAGCCAACCAACCCCAAGGGTCTCAGCCTTTCCTCCTCTCAGAGATGCTCCAGTTCCCTCAGCATCTTCCTAGCCTCTGCTGGACTCTCTCCAACAGTTCCTTGTCTCTCTTGAACTGGAGAGCCCAGAACTGGACTCAATATTCCACGAAGTGCTGTGAGACACCAAGCTCCTGTAGGACATTCCAAAGCTGCAGCACCAGCACTGACCTTTTTTGTTCTTCTCCTTTTTATTTTGGATTCTCATTATAAATATTAACAAATCTGACCAAAAGTACACAGATAAGGTATAATACTGAAATACAAAAGTCTTTGTTGGTGGTGGTGGGGTTTTTTTGGAGGTTTTTCTTAGGATGCAGGTAAGGGGAGAGTTTTCTGCAGCCTCCCCATGGTAGCAAAACATCAGTATCAAACATTTCACGAGGTCTGGCATGACAAACCACCACTCTGCATGCAGCTGGGAACAGATTGGACCATCTGCTTAAAGAAAAACCTGGGATACAAAGTGGAAAAGGGGAATCCACACACCCACACATCTCACCTCCTACTACTCCCGCTTGGGCAAGAAACCAGCTGTGGGGTGAGATGTGCTGAAGCAAAAGATGGATTGAAAAGGGACTTGGGAGGAATGAGGATGCTCCTGGAAGCTGAGGGGTTAAAAGGCTTCCAAAAAACTTGGGGTAAGGTGCAGCATCTTGCAGAAGATTTGGGCTCATCCCACCAGGTGCCACTCTTGGGCAAACTCTTGCCCAAGAGTCGGCAACCGGTGGGATGAGGATGGAGATGAAGTGGGATTAAGGATGGAAATGACCCTAGAGGCAGCAAATGGACCAACCCAAGGCCATGTTGGAGCAGAAAGCACCTTGGTTGGGTTTTCAGGTGATGGTCTGAATGAAGAAAGTGATGACTAAGGGAAGAAGTGATCCCAAAGTTTAGCCCAGAAGTTTGGCTTTGGTGACCATGTTGTTCTGGGATGGTTTCCTCAGGAGATTAGATGCTGGAAGGGTAGCTCAAGCCATCACTGCTGATCCATTCAGCCTCCCTTCCTACTACTTCACAAAACAAAGCCACCCAAATACTGGGGACCAATGAGAAGGAAGCTGTAAGGATGAGAACAACCTCCCTGGAAGAGAAAGGTGATCAGGGGGACACAATCATTCCAACAGAGGAGCTTTAGATGCAGAAAAGACTGGTTAGGTCCAAACCACAGAGACTGACAAACCAACCACCAGCAATAGGGCACGATGGCCTTTGAGGAGAAAGAAGGAGTTCCAGGTTTTTCGGGGGGTGATGCCTTTTTGCTCCTGTTTAGGTACACGAAGGGATGCAAGGCAGCAAGGAGGTTAACTGAGTAGTGAGTTGGGAGAGATGCCAGAGCTGCAGTGCATGCAGGTGTGTGTGTGTGTGCCTCTGCATGCTTGTGAGTTGTCTCTCAGGGTGCACAGAGGCATTTGGGACAAGCCCTGAGGGGACAGGACCTGCTAGGCAGAGCAAAACACCACTGCCTTGTTCCCTGGGCAAAGGGATTTGCCTATAGCCAGGCTGTGGTGTGGCTTATCCCACTCTCCTGCCTGCCCTGCTAAACCACCATGCTCCATATCCAAAGCAGTAAACAAAGAGAACCACAGAATGTCAGAGGTTGGAAAGAACCTCTGGAGATCATCTAGTCCAACCCCCCCTCTGCCAGAGCAGCTTCACCTAGAGCAGGTGGCACAGGATGTGTCCAGGTGGGGTTTGGAATGTCTCCAGAGAAGGAGACTCCAGCACCTCCTTGGGCAGCCTGGGCCAGTGCTGCACCACCCTCAAAGGAAAGAAGTTCCTCCTTATGTTTCGAGGCAACTAAAGAAGTCCAAAGGCTGTGTGTGGCTGGCAGAGCTGTGCCTGCCCAGGGAGCAGCCCCATGGTGCTCAGTCGCTGAGGACAGCCCCTGGCAGCTCGTTCGTTAGTGTGTGCCAGCGCTCGATCTTCTTGTCCTTGTTCTTCAGGCAATCAAACCAGTGCTTCAGGCGCTCCCCTTTGGCATTGATTCCCAACACCACTCCACCTGGAGTCACACAGACAGACACAGGGAGAGCTGGGGGTCAGCACCTGCCCCGTGACGGGTGCTGAGGGGTGCTGGAGGACACCAAGGGATGCTGAGGGATGCCAGAGGATGCTAAAAGGGGCTAGGGGATGCTAAAGGATGTTGAAAGATGCTGGGGAATGCTAAAGGATGCTAAAAGAGGCTAGGGGATGCACTGGAGTGCCCCACTCACCTATGAAATCATTTGATTTCCCAATGTCATAGTCCCACACTGTGATTTCCAAGGTCTTCTTGGCCAGGTCACCATGCTTTATCTCATAGCAAAACTCCTGTTGGGGAGCAGAGATAGAGTCAGGATGAATCCATGCTGGGTTCCTGTGGGGACTAGGACCTGTGGGAGGGATCTGGAACTTCCCATCCTCCTCCCCAGGCTGCCATTTGCCACCCATAGGGAACTCCACCTCAGTTCCTCACCTAATGATTGAGGGTGGGGGTTTTATCCTTTTGAAGCCTGAGGACTAAGAAAAGCACCTAGGTGGGACCCACAATCACTGAGACCCACAACCACTGAGACCCACAACCAGGGAGAACCCACCTCATTGAACTCAGGGTTCAGTGTCTTCTTCTTCACTGCTGTCTTATGCTTTGACTTCTTATCCTCATCTGGTTTCAAGTAGCTGCAAGGAAACCAAAGCAGCATGGGCAGGGGCAGGTCCCAAACCCCTTCCCAGCCAGGAAGGGAGCTAGCTAGGGCTGCTCAGCCACAGCCTCCCCTGCAGCCTGGGCAGCTGCAGGACCAGCTCCTCAGTAGAACTAGAGGGAGATAGGTGGTTGAACCTGCAGCTTCCTCCTGCCCTGCCAAAATGCTGGAAATGGCTGGAAGGAAGCAGCATGTCCCCCTCCCCCCCACATTAGCACAAGGCAAGATGCTGGCTGCCACCAGCAAGCCCTGATTATCCCATCTCCAGTCTCTAGGGGACACTGACACCACACACATGCTCCCAGCATCCAAAAACTCACAGAACCTGGGACCCTGTGACCAGTCTGCTCATCCAGAGCCTTGCCAGGAGACACAACCCCCAGGCAGGTGTGGAAGAGGGATTAGGAGCAAGTGTAGCTGCTGTTTCCTGCAGGTTTATTGCACTGCAGCAGCAAGGCTGGGGGAAGAAGAAATGAGATTAAAGTGTCAGCAAGCAGACAGGAGAGCTCAAATCTGGGCCAGGTCAGAGTCAATCCATCATCATTTCATGTTAGTGCTGCTCCTTTTAACATCAGTTCTGCTTCCTCCTGACACTTCCCAGATCTTGCTCATAATGAAGAAATTAGTTGCTTGTACTGAGAAGCATCTCTTGTCTGTCTGCTCTGATCCAAGCCCTGTAGATACAATCTACTGCTGACAGCACAAAGGGCACCTAACAACCTGACTGTGTCCAAGGAGAGGAATGATCTTCCTGCAGGGTCTGAGCCTCCAAGGAGCAGTTCAAAGAGCAGCAGTGGGGTTTTGCTATGCTAACCACCTCCCCTCCTCAAGAGCAATTAACAGGAAGGTGAAAGGTGCTGCTGATAAGCTCCATTCCTGGCCTCCCAGTAACTCTGCCTTAAGAGGTATCAGCCCAATAATAGTCATTTTAATGGCTCTTTTTTTTCTTTAGAACACTGCTGGTATATCTCAGAGGGAAGGTTCTCCCAGTCATTTACACTGCAAAGTGTCAGCAGGAGCTGTAAATGTGCCCTCAGCTCTGTTAACCAGGCCCTGGAGTCACCCCAGCTCCGGGCTTGCCATTAAAGTGCTGTCTGACCTAATTAGACACACGTTGTAATTAGAGCCTTGCTAACCCTGCTGCCAGGCTGGGAGCTGAGCTGGAGCCTCCTCTCCCTTGAGACCTGGGGAAGGAGGTGATGAATTGCCCATCCCCTAGGGCTGGAAGGGGAGATGAGATGCCTGTGCCCCAAGTGCCGCAGGCCAGGAGAGGCCAAACCTCAGCCAGCAGCCATCCCCATCCTGCTGGGCTTTGAAGAGTGAGAAGGGTTGGAGGTATTACTGGGAAGGAAAGCAAAGGCGCTGAGAGAGGTTTAGGACCGTTGGGCACTATCCTGCTCAGGCAATGCTTATCCCTGCACCACAGCGTGGGTGCAGGATATGCCATCAGCACAACCCAACTGTGCCTGTCTGCTTTGGGCCACCAATGCCATCCCCAGGGCCACATCCCTGCTGCAGACCTTCTGCCAGGGGAGCACCAGGGCCTCCCAGATCCTGCTGGACTGGTGAGGGAGGATGTGCTGGGACAGGAAGGGACCACCCAGCACCGGGCAACATCCTGCACCCACCGGACCAAGCAGCATCAACTAATTCCCAGGGGGATTAGTGGCAAGCTGTCACCCGTGACGCCCTCATTTGCATCTCCTAATGAGACCAATTAACTCGCACTGTTAATTGGGAGGTGGGGGGGGACAGGCAGAGCTGCACCCCAGCAGCATGACTCACGTTTTGACGTAGGGGTCGGAGTAGCCGTTGGCATCCATGGCAGCCAGGTGGGCACAGCGGATGATGCCCACCAGCAGCCCCTGCTTCTGGGAGCTGTACTTGAGGGAGATGAGGATCCGGCCACGCTCCTCCAGTGACTTGTCCTCTGTTTTATCTATCTGAAGGAGGGAATGCATCCAGTCTGGGGGCTGCTTGTGGCCAGACACCCACCACCACCCCAGCATGAGGAATGCTCTCCCCATCCCTCACTGCATTCGAGGGGTCAAACTGCTCCCTGTGCTGCAGGGAGAAGCTGCTGCACCCACAGACCCATGGTGGGGGAAGCTGCTCTGAGCCCTTCACTCACTGGCAGTTGCTTCTCCAGGCAGATGTTGAAGTTTTTGGTCTGGTTGGGCTTCAGTTTCTTCAGGGGGATCCGTGTCTCCCCGATGAACTCGTTGTGGCGGAACTTGTCCTCATCACAGACTGAGATCCTGCAACAAGCATGAGCTGCTGGGGATGGGGATGTCACACTGCCCCCCAGACAGGACATGACCAGTGTGCAGGTACCTCCTTCATGGGCAGCTGCAGAGCATCACTCTGCTGTTACAGCCCAGCCAGGGCAACTCATGATGTTTCTATGTGACACTCAATATGTTGGTCTGCTTCACCTCCACAGCCAAGACCTGAGGCTGCCAGGATGGAGGATGGGCCAGGTCTGGAGAAGCAGAGGCTATGCTACACCATGTCTCCCAGCTCCATCACACAGTCACCCACACGAAGCTACCTGCATGCCCTGGCTGGGCCCCACAGCCACCATAGCCATCTCTCCTGCTCAGATCCCATCCTGACCAGGGCTTCTGCACCTCTTGGGATGGTTGTCACCAAGAAGATGCTCAGGAACTCTGAACATCACAAAACTGGGAGGAGTTTGCAGTTCCAGCTTGTGGAGAGCATCCCACCTTGGCCAAGTGAAGCTTTCCCAGCCCACTCAGGGTCCAGCTCCTGGGATGCAGCCAGGGATGGGATCCTGCATCTGAGTGCAGTGACAGTGATGCCAAGTGAGAGTTGTTTGCCATGCAGAAGCTATAAATGCCTTTCCCTGAGCTGGCAGCTAATGAGTCATTTCTCTGCTGCTTCCCAGCCCCTTCCAGGCCTCAGGAGAGATGACAGAAGAGTAAAGTTAGCACTCACAGTGCCTGAAATCCCAGAGAGGAGCCAGGAGGGTAGTGGCTGCCTTGTGAGGAATGAGCCATGCCCCAGCAACACTGCCTGGAGCTGGGGACAGGGAAGGCCATCCCATCCCTCTGCAATGGGAGCATCCTGCATCCTACACCCTCAGCAGAGCCACGCAGGGTCCAGCTAGCTAGGCTCCCTATCCATAAAGGAAAGGCATTTCCCTTCCACTCCCTTCTCTTCTTTCTCCTTTTTTTAGAGATCTTCCTACAGTGCCTTCTCATCCTTGATGGCACAAGGACCATCAGGGCCAGGGAGAGGCAAAGGAAGGGAGTCTGGGAAAAAAAAAATACAAGTGGGAAGGCAGGGAATGCTGTTTTCCAGAAAAAAACAGAGCTGGATGGGCTGTTACTCTAGATACCCACAAAAATCCCACCCCACTCCACCAGTAAAAGCCTTAAAGAGCATCCCAAATGCAGGCACAGTGTTTCCTCTTTCCCTTCCTCCTCTCACCTCCCTTCTGAAAAAGACAAACCCACAAAAGGAGCAGCAGCAGGAGCTCCAGACAAGATATGGCACTTGCCAGACAAGCACAACCCCACATCCATCTGGCCAAAGCTCTGGGGAGGGAAAGCAAAGGCTGGGTGAGGAGAGAGGAGTGTGGTCCTTGCAGGGAGCTGCCAGCCAGGCCTCCATCCACACACCCTGCAACTGATGCTCAGTGCCACCTCCTGCACCCCAGGAGGAGGCAGCTGTTGCTGCTGCCTTTGCCTCCTCACAACACGAGTAGCATGATCTTCCCCTGCCACTGTCCACATCCAGCCCAGAAGCACAAGAAGAAGATACTGAATGCAATGTCCTACTCGCTGTGGAGCCCCAGAGCCAGCAGGGATGGGTGGAAGCCCAGGAAGGAAATGGCTGGAAAACTTCAGTGGTGGTGGTCAGGAGAGCATCTCCACTGTCACACTGCAAGAGCATCTCCAGTGTCACCCTGGGATACCTCCATCAATCAGGAGTCAGGTGAGCAGTCAGCTCTGGCCCCAGCCCTCCCTTTGGAAACAAGCACAACACAATGAGCACAGGCTTGAGTTTATCCCTAGAAATGGACCTGGTGGAATTTTTATGCCTTGGTTTAGAAAAATCAGCTCCAGGACAAAGAGTAAGAGATGTGTCCTTGGCAGCCATGCTCACCTGCCACCCTGAGCCCTTAATGTGAACATCACACCTCCCTCCTGTCTCTTCATCAAAGGCAAGCTCAGCTCCTGAGTTGACAACCTTTACTGAGGGGTCTTGATCTTTCCATGAAAGGCTGTGAAAGCCACCTTTGGGAGGAAAAACTAAGCAGCAAGTGAACAATCACTGCTCATTAAACTTCTTCTCCCTCCCACTCAGCCCAGGCTCCTGGGTTCCAGTCCTGACTCACCACCCAGCTCAAGCTGACTCACCACTTCTGCTCGCACACACGTTCCTCTGGCCTCCTTCCCAGCATGGAAAGGGAAGAACAGGGGACACCAAGGACCTTCTTCCGCAAGGGATATGCACCTAATAGGCAGCAGAGCCTGGAGATGCATCTCCTGTACCCAAGATCCCTTATGGTCCCTAGAGCAGCTTGGGAGGAACAGATGAGCAGGTGATGCCTGCTTGGAGTGAGGTACAAGTGATGCCTGGCAAGGGGAGAACATGGGAAAAGGTGCTCTCCTGGGACTGTCCAGCTCTCCTAAAACCAAAAAGAGGATTCATTGCTGGCCTCCATCACTAAACACTTCAAACTCCACAGGAAAAGTCAGATGAAGTTCTGGAGGAAACCTCCTTTAGCACTTCCAGAGTAAATGCCCTTTGGGATCCTGACTCTCCCAGTGTCTGCAGTGTGCCTGCTAGACCTGATCAACTACTATTTTCTGAATCCCATCTTTCCTGAGTCAGAATGTTTGTCAAACACATGATTAAACAAAGAATTCCTGGCATCCGTGGGCTCGCTGAGGAGCAGAGGAATAACGCATGACTGGGCCAAGCTAGCTGCAGATGGAGAACTGCAGCCAATCTCTGGCCAGCTCTGCTATTTAGCATGAACACAATCTATTTATTGCATATTATACATGGATGAGTTAAATGTTAACGATTTTGTTCTGCCTATGCCAGTTTCCCCTGCTGCATTTCTCTGCCTCCACACCTGGTCATGCATCCAACACAGTTTCCCATTGCTGGAGACCATAGTTGAGCTCCTGTGGCATGGTCAGGCCTGGACCACAGACAGGGATTGGGAGCAGGGAGTGCAGGGTGGGGTTTAGTCCTTGGTGCTGGTAGGGAAGCTGCCCCCAGGGCTCCAAGGCCAGCGTCTTTTGAGGAGCTCTGAATTTGCCTTGTCTCAGGATGGTGGTGGGTTACAGCCCTACTAAGCCTTGGGGGGTTTCACCCCTACTAAGCCTTGGGGGGGTTTCACCCCTACTAAGCCTTGGGGAGTTTCACCCCTACTAAGCCTTGGGGGGTTTCACCCCTACTAAGCCTTGGGGGGTTTCATCCCTACTAAGCCTTGGGGGGTTTCATCCCTACTAAGCCTTGAGGGGTTTCACCCCTACTAAGCCTTGAGGGGTTTCATCTGTATTAAGCCTTGAGGGGTTTCATCCCTACTAAGCCTTGAGGGGTTTCATCTCTCCTAAGCCTCAAGGATATTTAAATCAATGAATAGAGGAAGATCTTTCAAGATCCTCCCACTTGCTGTGGTTCAGGAAATCTGAAGTATCTGGTGGGGTTTTTTTTTGAGGGGGTTGATTCATTAACAAAATCCTGCTCTCCAGTGCTAGTAGCTGGGCTGCCTTCACCTCTCCTTCTCCTTTGGGGGTGGCCCTGCTTGGGGAGGTGAATCCCAACAGCTCCTAGGGCTTGGATCCATCATGGCAAAGTCACCCAGCCAGCTGGGATGAGGTCAACCAGGGATGAGAAGCAACCTACTGGAGCACAGCATGGGGCTGAGGAGCTTGGGTAAGAGGAGATCCCTTCCTTTGCTCCCCAGGAGGCAGAGGATGTCCCTACTCTGAACCCTGCAATAAGGACAATGCCACATGTCCCCCCAGGAGGTCTTCAGGCACAGGCAGAATGCCAACCCCAACCCAGTAACCCATGCTGGACATGTCCCACCCAGAGCCCAAGGAAGAATTTTGGGTGCTTTCCCAGCTTTTCTGCTGCATCACACACTCTGCAGGCAGCAGGGAGATGAAGGCTGACTGCAGCTTTGATCTCTTTCCTTAGTTCTACATTAAAGAGACTTTGCAATCATGTTCTCTGCCCCTCTGTACATCTCAGCACCAAGAAGGCACCTGAGGAGCCATCACCTCCCAGCCCAAGGGGAGCATCTCTCATGCTCTTTCAAGTACCCACAGCTGCCTTGAAGGAACCTGCTCTAAGTGAAGGGAAGGCAGGATCCTTCCCCACAGCTTGGAAGCTGGCTTTTCCTAGTGGAGAAGGAAATATTTTGCCAAGGTGATGGACAAAGGGAAGCACTGCAGGTAGGACAGTACACAGCATGGGAGGGTGAAGAACCATGGCCACTGGTGTTATGGAGAGGCTCACAGACAAAAAACAGCTCAACCCACACCAAAATATCCTTGGTGAGCCCTAGCTGCTAGGAACTCCAGCACATTCATCCCTCCTCAGATCAACCAAAGATCATAGAATTGATATGGTTGGAAAGGACCCCTGAGATCATCAAGTCCAACCATTAACCTAACACCCTCGTGCTCACCACTAAACCATGTCCCCAAGTACCACATCTACACATCTTTTGAACACTTCCAGGGATGGAAATTCCACCTCCCCAGCCAGGCAGTGAGGAGACAATTCAGCAGGTATCTACATGAGGAGGTGCAACATCTCCCAGCCTTGAATCCTTCTCCTCCATTAAACATTCAGTGTTTGAAAAGGAGAAAATCCAAGCAAGGAATTAGAATAAAAATTGGATTTTTCTACCTTGTGGCTGGTTTGCAAGAAGTCTTATCTAAACCTGCCTCAGGAGAAATGAAATCTCCTTCACCAGTATCTTCAACCACCAAGAGACAGAAAAGTAAAAAGGGGACTGGGGAATTGCTCTCAAGGAAAATGAAGAGCACTTCAATTTTAGGCTCTGGCTCCTCCATGCAAGATAAGGAATGGAGCCACAGTGCTCAGCAGCTTTGTTTCAGAAGAGGAATTTCTGGAGCCACAGGCAAGAATTTGAGTTCCCAGCTGTAATTCCGCCAAAGCCATTGGGCAGAAGAAGAGCTGAGCACATGCCCAGTGCCTGAGGACAGGCTGGTCCTGGTCCCCAGGATAGCCAGAAGCACCAAGCCCAGAGCAGGACACGAGGCCAGCAAGGGTGTCCCAGCACCCACCCTTCAGCAAGCTGCTTTAGGAGATGAGACTAAGACATGTGATTTCATTTGCACCTTTACACACTAGACATTTTTTTTGGGTCCACACAAGAGAAGAGGCTGAAACCCCCTAGGAAGCCCCAGCACAGCCTGGGGAGGAGGTGACTTCCATGGTCCCCACAGTGCTCCTGGCCACCAGTCACCCTCACGGCTATGCCCGCATGCAGCTCACCACCTCCAGAGGCTCCTGCAAAGCCCATCAGCTAGCTACAAATGCTGGCGAGTCAGAACTGAGCTTGGCTATTCCTCTCCATGCAGAGGGCATTGCGACCTTTAATTATCACCTCATTCACCAGGGTGAATCATTAAAAGGAGAAGCAAAAGGAGATCAGGGTGAGTGGGACCCATGCAGATGTTTTGGTGTGTCTCTCTGCCACTGAGCATCCCAGGCCTTCCTGGAGGGGAGAAGCACAGCCCTTCCCCAGGGAAAGCCAGCTACCAGGGTGTCAAAAAGGAGAAGGTCAAGCCCTTCTGCTGCCTGGCACCTTTCAGCAAACAACTCAGCCAAACATCTCTCTCTCCAAACCCATTTCCACGCTTGAAAAAGGCTGAGAACTTCAAAGCCTGGAGTGAGAAAAACATAACATTAACAATAAAAACCAAATCCCTACCAATAATACTAATACCAAAGCAGAGGCTTTCCAGCCCAACAAGCTTGCAGCATTTTCAGCATGACTAATATTTTCCACCCAAAATAATCATCTCCGGTGCCGAATTTCTCCTCTCTCTCTGTCTCTCTCTCTCTGCACATTGCAGACAACAGGTAGGCTCTGCCCAAATCCAGCCCTGAGCAGGAGCTGGTGTGAGGCAGCTTTGTCCTCTCTTCCTGAGGAGAAATAACCAACTGCCAGGCTACTTGCAAATAAGGAGACTCAGATTCCAGCCACGGAGCTGACAAACTCCTCAGAGCAGGATGCGAAATCCTCCTTTGACAGCAGATCTTAGAGCAAATCCTCCTGCAGAGCAACCCCAGAGCAGCCAAAGCCACCCAGGCAGGCTCCAGGTCACTCCCTGTCCTCAGCTAGGTGGGATGAAGGCAAAAAACCTTTGCCTTAATGGGGGTCTTCACTTCCAAACTCACGTGGCCCCACCACACTGCCTCTGCCCACCTCCAGCCCCACATTGTATCCCAGGAGATGCTGAATGTGCAGAGCCTGACCCAAACCCAGAGAACAGAATAAATACATACAAATGCTCTTCATTTACTGTGACAATAACTCCCAGATGCCTCCAGCTCTCTTCCAAAAAGCTCAGCCTCCCAAGGGACCCAGAGCTTCAAGCCTTAACATGTGAGAGCTGGGTGGGAAGAAGTTAAAGCTAAGTAACATCACCTCTGCAGGCAGGAGCCCAGCCAGTGAGTTATGACATTAATGACAAAGCAAGACCATGCTCCTCACCAGCTCTTCCAGCCCAAGCTCCCTCTAAAGCAGTCACTGCAGGGCTGATGGATGAGGGCAGGACACACACACACACCAAACACACAACCTCTAGGCTTTGGGGGGCAGGAACTCTGCTCTGCTGCACAATCAACCTGTGGGGCTGGAGTGTTGGGGTCCCCAGGAGGAAATCATCACTAGAGTTGATGGAGAAGGATGTCCAGGGTGGCCCCAAGGGGAGGAGAAGGGCCAGGTGTCAGGCTCAGCCCCCCTCTGCCCTGCTGCCAGGAGCCTACCTCAGGGTCTTGCGGATCATGTCCTCGTCGGTGATGCCATAGTAGGTGAGGGTCTCATTCCAGGTGGGGTTCAGAGTGTTGTGCAGAGTCTTGGTTCTCAGCTTGTTGGCCTGGCAAAGAAAAGGAGATCAGGCCCAGCAGGCCACAGCCCCAAGGGATGGATTGCTTGAGCAGGGAGAAGGCAGGAGAGGAAGCTCAGTTTGGTGCTGAAGGGAGAGTGGATGCTGTTGCCCTCCTGCTCCAGTATAGAATTACAGAATCATAGAACAGTTCGAGCTGGAAGAGACCTTGAAGATCATGAGTTCAGCCTTTGTCCTAGCCCTAGCAACCTGCTAAATGGTTGGGTGGTTGGGACCCCATCCCTGGAGGCATTCAGGGTGAGGCTTGCCAGGGCTCTGGGCAAGCTGATCTAGTTGGGGATGTCCCTGCCCACTGCAGGGGAGTTGGACTAGATGAGCTCCAGAGGTCCCTTCCAACCCAAACCAGTCTAGGATTCTGTGAAGGGGAGACCCAAATGCATCCCCACCACAGGGATAAGCCAAGAGAGAGAGGCAGAGACTCAGCAGCTCCTTTGCAAAGCAAATCCAACCTGCACCCTGCCTGCCGGAACCAGCTAGCAGAATGGGAACCTTGGCAGAGCACAGTGAGGGGATGGGGATTTCATTTGTGCAGCAAGAATGAGAGAGAAGGGGAAAAGATGTAGTTTCAGGTTCATTAAAAAATACCAATTTGCTGTTCTGGCTGTTTATTTGCATTCCTGCTCCAGGCACAGCTCCTATTCCTTCTTGACTCAAAATAACTTCCTTGATAAGCATTTTGTTAACACAGGAAACTCTTCCCAGGGCTGCAGCTCTGCAGGGACTGGCACAGCCAGCATGGATGGAGCATCCTGCCATATAGCCATCCCAGCCCAGATCAGGGGACATTGATCTTCTTAAGCCCTGAGTCACTTGTTTCTGCTGGGGATGGAGGGAGAGCTGAAGCCAAAGGCTGCAGGCTTCAGATGGGGCTTCTTCATCAACCCCCCCAGCCTGACAGAGCAGCAATTGCCTCTCTGGCTGGGATGTAGAAGCAAGGACTCAATTAGCAGCAGCACACACCTAAAGCCCTGCAGTGCCAATCACTTTCCCCATCACTCAAGCAGGAGTTTGGAGAAGCCTCTGCCCCCAGGCACCAGCCTCCCTGCCTTGATCTGATCCCTACATGCCCAGAGGCATGTCCAGGGGTGACAACAGAGATTGCAGAGAGATGTTCTCATTCATGGCCAGCTCCTGCCATTCACTTAATACTTCTTTTGCCCTAAATCTTCCTAAAGTTGCTTCAAACAAGGCACTTTGTCATATCAGGTTTTATCTCACACTTACTTTATCTCCTTCCTGGCTGATACTGTGGCCACCACTGCCAGGCTCCAGCCCAAGGAGCAAGATAAGTTATCAGAGAGGGAGTGTAAAGCCTGATGAGGGGTGACAAGGACAGCAGGAAAAGCACCCTCAGGGCACTCACTGCCTGCTCAGGTCCCCTGAGGGCTGATCCTGCAGCTGGGGCTCCAGGGGCCAGGAGGGAGAGTGGGTTTAGCCAAGGGGCTAAGGTGATGGGCATCATCCAGCAGCTGATGCTGCCCTGGGTAAGGGACACAAGTTAAACCAGAGAAACTGAGCTCTGGGAAGTGCCTTTTCCTCCCATCTGGAACGACACAGGAGTCAGTAAGCAGCTCGTGGAGACTTCTGCATGAGACAAATGAATCACAGAACACCAGGCTGGAAGGAACCTCAAGGATCATCTGGTCCAACCTTTGGGATCCCATCCTGCTTCCCATGTCTCAAGCCTGGACTCTCTTGCAGATGCCTGAGAGCCAAAGACTGGAACAGAAACACCCAAGGGACTTGGGGACTGTCCTGCTGCTGGAATGATCCACAGTCTCCTCTCCCAGGCAGTGCTGCTTGGAGACATGGCACACAGACAGAGCAAGCAGAGGCAGAGGGACAAGGGAGCAAGGAGAAGGCTCCTGCAGCTGCTCTGAGCTTGTGGAGTCTGCAGCTCCTGCATTCTCCTCAGCTCAGAGCTTCCCTCCCATCACCTCCAGCAGAAATGCTAATCACTGCATGTGCCAAAGATGGGAATGACAGATAATATCAGGGAGAAAACTGCTCCTGGCTCTCCTGTTTCTTTCCAGTGGAACTTAAATTGCGGTTCAAAACTCCCTCTGCTGCCCTGAAGATGGTGAATTAATTCAACCCAAGGGTAGCAAGTAAATACAGCTCCCCCCAAAAGGTCTTTCCTTCAGTGTAAAATAAGAGGGCAATTAATATTCATAACACACACATTTAGCATTTAAATTCAGCATCCCCCTCAGTTACACCAAGCTCTCACTAAACATCAATATCTTTAATTACTCTTCTCTCCAGCAAGAGCTAAACCTAAGGAGATGGAATGATTTCCCTTACGAGTTATACTCTGCTTTATTAGGATCTGAGGGGGTTTAAATGCAAAAGAAAAAGGGGAAAAATGTGTATAATACAAGGAGCTGGTTTGTTGATAGCTCCAGGTTGTTTCACTCAGTGCTTCCCAGGGTGTTTCTGGAGCCCAGCACTCCCAGCCCCTGCTCCCAAGGGGTGAGGACTCAGGGTTGGCACCTGGCTCCCAGGCACTGGTTTATTGCTGAGGCATTTTTCCCCCCTAGAAGGATGGAATTAACCCCAATTCTTCCCTCTTGCTCTCTCCTGCTCACCTGAATGAATCACAGAATCACAAAGGTTGGAAGAGACCTCTAAGATCATCAAGTCAAACCATCAACCTGTCACAGAGAGCTGGCCACGACACTCAAGCTCTGGCTGCAGCAACCTGGCTGAGGAGCAGAAGCTCTCCAGAACCTCTCAGCTCTGATTTCAAAGGGAAAGGCACAGCCCTGGGAAGGGAAGGAGAAGGAAAAATACATCTTACCTTACTGGCTCCAGGAAGCAAATGCAACTTGACATATGGATCAGCCAAACCATTATGGTCCATCGGCTTCAGGCCCTGGAGAGGCAACAGCCAAAAAGCAGGAGTTAGGAGAAGAGGGAGCTGCTGGGCAGGTTGGGAGCCCAGCTCCTGATGTCCTTTCCCTGGGATGTTGTCAGCTGCACAGTTTTCCTTGGGATGAAGAAAGGAGGAGACACAGCTGGGGCAGGAGCAAATGGCAAAGCACACCAAGCACTCCAAGAGGCAGGAAAGGCTGTGGGAAGGCTTCTCACTTCTCTGCTCTCCCAGCAGCTGCCTCTGACACCCTATTCACAACTTATTCTTTGGGGGTTAAGCAGAGCAGCACCATGACTTTTCAAGGCTCCAAATGACAGGGTTTTGTCATTTAATAATTGCTGCTGAGCAAACACACACCTCTGCTGTTGTGGTGCTACTGCTAAGTGCTCCCAGAGGGTGTGATAGCACCTACCTACTCCTCCTGATTAAGGCACACTGCAAGGAAGAACAACTTCCCAGGCTGGTGGGAGGTTGACACTAGCCAACTTGCCATGGTGTTTGCAGGGCAATCCAGAGCTCAAATGCAAGGAGATGCTCACTGTGGCCATTCCTGATGGATTTTTCTATGAGACTCCCACAGCTCTTAGAGGATGATGTGGATTGTGTTTGTTAGAGCAATGCTCTGGAGTTGATTCTGCTTCAAGCAGAGGGAGGAGACAAACCTGAAAATTAGCCAAGGGTGATGCACAAACCCAGCTCAAAGCCCTAACAGCTCTGACTGCATGGAAACAAACTCCAGGGTAGGGAAGCAACATGGGAGTATGAAAAATGGAGCCTAATTTTTACTAGGTCTTCAGTGGAAATGATAACAGCTACGTCATGCAAGTCCTTGGATTCTTTCCAGCCTGGCTGTGGGGTCCCTGCAGGAGTTTTTTCTAGGCTGCCTGAAGACAATCATCTGCAGAGGTCCAACCCTGCTCCAACCTGGCCTGAGGGATGCTAAAAACCTCACCCTTCTTTGCGTGATGAGCAGAGCATTCAGTACCCAGGACTAAAGAGTGTGTGCAGCTGCCAGGGATGCACCTGGCAGGAAAGCAGTGGTGAGGGCTGCTGGTGGAAAGGCTTGGTGCAATGCAAACATGAGCATCAAGGCTTGGCTTTGGGCAAAGCAAAGAGGAAAATGCTGGGAAATCACTTCCATACATGGAATCACCCCTCTTGGGCTGCTCCTGTCCCTCCCCTCCCTGAGCTCCACAACTTCAGCAAGGAGCTGAACTGCTCCTGACCTTGGGCAGGGCTCTGCTTCCCAGAGGAGCACACTGCCCCTGGCCAAGGGAGACCAAAAGGTGCCCAGCAAAGAGGATTGTGCTTCTAAAGCAGAGCCAAAAAGGATCCAAATGTCCTCAGCAAATGGAAGCTTTGACTGCAGTGCCTCTCTGGTGCTGTTGCTGGCCCAGGAGAAGAGGCTGGCAGCAGATATAGAGGAGAGGAAGGTGCTGGTCTTGCCTGTGGCTCCAGACATGGCAGCAAGGGGCTGGGCTGGTCCCCAGGCTCCAGAGGGGATCAGATCAGCCAGCTCTGGGTCTCCCCAGCCCCCCCCAGGGTGCTCCACCTGCCCCATGGCAAATGGCATTGGATGCAACCAAGCAAATTCCCATGAAAATGGATGGAGAAAGACAGACAGCTCTGTAATTCACCCATCAGTTCTGTTCAATTAAATTGCCTTCTGAGGAGGCTATTAAAGGCTTTTTATTTTTAATAGATGTGTTATGGAAGATGGAGTGACAGGAGCCTGGAAAATGGCTCCTAATGTCACATCTATCTCCCTGCCATGTCACTGCATACGAGTTTAGCACAGGGCTGAATTGAAGAGGAGAGCAGCCCTGATGGCTCTGCCCTGCAAAGCTGCTCCTGTGGAAGCTCATCCCTCATCCTGGCCACCTGCAGAGTGACCAGCATCTTTGCTTCTCCTGTGGGGAGAGACCTCCAGCCTGAAGCTGCTCTGAGAGAGCCAACAGGCAGAGGAGGACCACAGGGTTCAATCACTTGGGCAGAGTCTCCCATTGCCTTCCCCCCATGCAGGCTTAGCTCCAACCACTCCTCCTGCCAGGGTCAATTTATGGTGCTGTGCATCTTGGCAATGGAGCCAAGACCATTCCTTGTTTTCCCTTTCTCCATCCAACCTCAACCAACATCCCTGCTGCAATCCTACAGCGATGGAGCCAAGACTATTCCTTCTTTTCCCTTCCTCCAACCAACATCCCTGCTGCAATCCTACAGCGATGGAGCCAAGACTATTCCTTCTTTTCCTTTCCTCCAACCAACCTCAACCAACATCCCTGCTGCAATCCTATGGAGACTGACAGCCCTGCTGCATCCCAGCCCCTGCCAGCTGTTCTCCCTGCCAGTGACATTTAGCTAATCAATAGGATTTAATTACAAGTCAGGCTAATGGGGCTGCCAGTTAATGCCATGGATTTCAGGCATACAGAAACCACAGGAGATGGATTCCTTCCATCATTGCCCCAGGATGAGCAGGCTCCCTGCTGCCCAAAAACCAGTCTGGACACTTCTTCCCAAGTCAAAGCATCCTATTCCAAAGCTTCCAACCCAGCAGCCCAGAGGACACATAGCTTTGAGCTGGGCATTTCCCTGCAGTGCTAAATATTCCTGAGGTCCTTATCCAACCCTGCTCTGTAGGGAGAGCAGAGCAGCCCAGGTATGCTCAGATGTGCACTGCCTGCCCTGCACAGCCTGCCTGGGGCACAACCATCTGAGGCTCACCCATGGCTTTCCTCCTGAAAGCTGGAGGAATTAGGTCCCTCCAGGAGGAATTGGATCCCTCCTTTCCCCAGCTAGAGCTTACAGAGATGCTGGGTGCCTGCCTCCTTCCAAATCCAGCTTCCAGCTATCCTTCTGTCACCTTTGAGTGTTATTATGGGAACTGAGGCACCAAAGGCCTGACTCCTGGTGTAACCACACAGCCTGGGGATAGCCACCTTCCACATCCATACTTCCAACAATAAAGCAAACCTCCTTTCATTCCCTATTCCAGCTCTATCCAAACTTGGGCTATAGGCTGACTTGAAGGTCTGGAAACACCTAGCACCTTGCAGGTCTTGCTGTGAATGTATCCCAAGAGATACCTCAGGTGTCTCCAGGCACACAGCACCAGGACAAACCTCTCTGCTGACCTCTGGCTGATGGCTTGGGCTGAGCCTGCTGCTGGTGCTTTCAATACCCTTGCTAAGCCCTTACCCACTCCCCAGGAGCTGATAACAAGACTTGAGAGGGACACCAGCACATATAAAAGTGCTGGAGATTAACAGAAATACAGAGAAGCAGAAAGATTTAAAAGGGCAGAGAGGGTTGTTTGGGAGGGTTATCAAAGGGAAAAGGAAAAACACTTCCCACCTGGCTGAAAGAGTCCAGGTTTTAACTGCTCCAGGAGCTGCTGGAGTTGACACATCTCCTGAGGGCATCTTCCTTGGGGAAGATAAGACACCAGCCAGGCCAGGCTCAGCCTGGGGCACATCTGGGGTTGTACACAGAGCTCTGGTGCTCATCAGCCACCACACTAGCTCCTCTACAGCACTACTGCTAGTGTCTACAGGCCTGGCCCTTACCTTTCTGTAGTCAAGTTTTGGCAGCTTTCCCCAGGCAAGAGATGAAATGAGAGCGAGCAGATGGCAGTGTAAATAAAAGAGACAAAAAAAGGGGAGAATGAGAGCAGAATGGAAATGAACAGGACTCCAACACTTGAATGTCAGAGTGCTGAGGGAAGGTTTGCCCCCCCCAGAGCACAGATGATGCTGGTGCCCTCCCCAGCCCCAGGGGATGGGTTCAGCAAGCACTGTGCCCACACAGCTCTGCCCTTGCCCTTGCTGCTCTTGGCTCTCTCCCTTGCCCCTTGCAAGGTTTCCTTCCACTGCAAACTCCTTTAGACATCTCCTTGGCACCACTCCTGAGCCCACCAAGGGAACCCGATCCAGAGGCTCAGGGTGAATCCATGGGGAACAGGCAGGAGGGAGGGAAAAGGGAGGGAAAAAAGGAAGTAAAAAAGGAAATAAAAGGGAGGGAAAACGGGAGGGAAAACGGGAGGGAAAATCACAGAATCACAGAATGTTAGGGGTTGGAAGAGCCCTAGAAAGATCATCTAGTGCAACCCCCCTGCCAGAGCAGGATCACCTAGACCAGCTCACACAGCAATGTGTCCAGGCATCTCTGCAATGGCTCCAGACAAGGAGACTCCACAGCCTCCTGGGCAGCCTGGGCCAGTGCTCCCTCACCCTTACTGGAAAGAAGTTTCTCGTGTTAATACTAAACCTCCTGTGGTCCAGCTTGCTCCCATTCCCTCTTGTCCTACCATTGGATGCCATTGAGCAGAGCCTGGCTCTCTCCTCCTGACATTCACCCTTAACATATTTCTAAACATTCCTGAGCCCCTGGCCCAAGGCAGGAATGGTGAGGACACCTGGCTGTCCCCCACACAATGCCCTCTCTGCTGTATTTGCTTGGCCTTGTGGTTTTGGCAGGGCTCTGTAGCCCCACAAGCCAGGAGGAAGGTGCCAGGTGCAGATGGATTCAGTCCTTACTGCTCACACTGAGACCTACCTTGGCTTTGTTGATGGTGCAGTGGAGAGCATTGTTTTCTTGATCATAGAGCAAGCTGAAATCCAATGTCCCCAGCGTGGCTGCAGAGGAGAAGAGAAATGTTATTAACCTGTGGGGCCAGGCAAACACTGCCTTTTCTCCCTCTGAGCACAAAGGCATTGGAGGAAGATGCTGGACAAACAGCTGCAGACATTAGCAAACACAACAGTGCCTCCTGGGAGCCCTGGTATGGATCATGGCTTCATGCTGGGAGGCTGGTGGCCATCCCCATGCTTGGCACAGCCCTGGGAGAGGATGAAAGGCTGCAGCTTGCCCAGGCACTGCAGCCAGCACAGAAGCTTTACCTCCATGGGTCACCCCAATCTATCAGCAGCTCCACCACAGCCAGCAGCTTCCCAGCCTCCAGGAGCTGAAGGATCTTCTCCAGGGAGATCCAAGCATGGTCAGGGCACAGTCCAGGCCTGCTGTCAGCACATCTCCTCCCCTCCAGCCACTGGCATTCCCAGGATGTACACTGACACCTGAGCTACCACCAACAGGATCCTTTCCCAGCTCTGCTTTGGCTGGAAACTGTAAATCAAACTCACTGAGAATGGAAACACTTTGAGGGTTAAAATGGAGAACACCAAGAGCTTTGAACCAGAGCAGAGCTCCCTCATGGCATCTGCAACCCAGAAATGGGAGCAGGAGACCAGAACAAAGCAGAAAAGCCTCAGCAGGGAAAACACATTTGATGGGAGAAATACTTTCCCTTTGGATGACCTGAGCAAGACACACTAATCCAAACCAGAGGAAAAGCCTTGAAAAAGCTGTGCTTTCCAAATAAACAACATGACTCAACCTTCTCCAGGGCTCCTGGACCTGATTTGCACACCAAAGGCTGGATGTGGAGCAACATCTCCTTTGGTAGAGCTTCACCTACCACCAGCCTTGAACTTCCAGGCTGGCTCTGGAGCCAGCAAGCCTCACTTCTCCACATCCACCTTCCAGCACTGCCTCAGCACCAGGCAGCATCCCACCACTCTTGCCAAGGTAACTGCACCTTCCCATCACCCAGGCAGCTTCAGAGCAGGGGGAAAAGAGAAATCACCCAAAATAACCAAACCAGAAGCATTTTACTTAATAGCAAAGCAGCCTTGCTGCCTGGGAGGTAAGTTAGACGAACTTGATGGCAAGAAATAAGGTGTTTTTTATACCTGTGCAGCAAGGTGCCCTGGGAGGCAGTGGATATTCAGGGGTCTGAGCCTTTCCTGCTGCAATGTCACAGTCATCTTCTACCCAAAGGCAAGGGAGCTACAGGTTTGCCTGCTAGCAAATAAAAACCACTGCTCTAGAGCAAATACCTTGCCTTCCAAGCACAGCAAATAGTCAGAGAGAGATTTCTGCCAGAATACTGAGCCCCTCCTTCTTGTGGAGTAATTTCATGGTGTATTAGGTAAGCCATAAATCAGTGGGGTTTAGCTGCCAAGGGCTCAGGGAAGGTGGAAGAGATACTGGGTGAGGCTAAAGCTGCAACACCTTGTGCATCAGCTCTGGGTTTAGCATTTCCAGAGCAATTCCTGGCCAAATCATGGAATCATAAAGGCTGGAAAAGACCTCTAAGATCACTGAGTCCAACTGTTAAGCTAATACTGCCAAGTCCACCACTGAACCATGTCTCTCAGCACCACATCTACATGGTTTTATGAACACTTGCAGGGATGGTGACTCCAGCACTACCCTGGGCAGCCTGGGCCAACATTTAACTACTCCTTCAGTGAAGAAATTTCTCCTAATATCCAACCTAAACTTCTCCTGGCATAACTTGAAGCAATTTCCTCTCATCCTGTTGAGAAGAGACCAACCCCTACTTTGCTCCAACCTCTCAGGGAGTTGTAGAGCACAAGAAGGTCTCCCCTGAGCCTTCTCTTCTCCAGGCTAACCAACCCCAATTCCCTCAGCTGCTCCTCACAACACTTGTGCTCTAGACCCTTCAGAATCTTCCTTGCCCTTCTCTGGAGGCAAGGAGCCATCAGGCAAGGAGGATGACAGCACAGCAGTGTCCCTGGGACAGGGAGCTCCCAACCATCTGTAGCAGCACCAGCCCTGGGGAAGGCAGTAGCTGGGGGCTCCAACAGCAATTGGAGGAGGAAAACCAGCTCAGCAAAACTCCACAAAGTCTTTCCACTCACTGGAGAGAGGAAGATGAAGCCTCCTCCTCCTTTCCCCCTGCCCTTTAATCAGCCGCTTCCTGCCGCTCAGCCCTCCCTCCCAGCACCAAGCTGCTAGGTTATTTTTATCACCCAAGGGGGCTGGTGGCTTAGGCAATTTATAAAACAAATTAAAAGCTTGGACTGAAAACAGACTTGGGCCAGGAAATGCTGTCACAGCCTCCTGGCCCCTCAGCACCACAAGCTGCCCCAGGGATGAGGGCAGCACTGAGCCCTGCACTGGCAAAACAGCAGCAGGAGCTTGCTTGGAGAGGAGGATGAGGTCCTGCTCCTCAGTGCTGCTCCATCAGCAAACCTGGAGCAGTTCCTATTCATCTTACAGCTGTCAGCAGATGGGAGAGCATGGACAGGGGTGTAAGGCTCCAACCCAGCTCTGCTGGGCTCCATCCCTGGCTCTCCTCCACCTTGGGAACTGAGCTCCTGCTCCCTAGCCCTGGTCCATCAGCAAACCATGAACAGTTTCCATTCATCTCAGAGCTGCCAGCAGATGGGAGAGCATGGACAGGGGTGGAAGGCTCCATCCCTGGCTCTCCTCCAGCTCTGGAGGGGTTTTCCTCTACACAGGGATATTTTTTTCTCTGATGGTGAGTCTTGATTCCTTGATTCCTGCCTTAGGCAGAGGGATGTGGAAACATCAGCAGAAGGTCTTGTGCTAATTGCTTAAAAATGAGGCCAGATGGAGATGACAAAAGGGATCAGGCTAACATGGGCTTTGGCAGCTGAGGTACTGCTTATGGAGCTGAGGGTGAGTGCTGCTGCCTCAGCCAGGAGCCAGCAGGTTGGTGGATGCTGAGGACACATCTCATGCAGGAGCAGAGCCTCCATCACCTCCTGGGGATGTGCCACTGGCTGATGGGTCTAGCAGAGCACTAAAGGCACAGACAAGGCTGGTGCCCAAGTTTCCTGTGTCCCTGGCTGGTTACTCCTGGGCAAACTGGCCCCAGGGTTGCTTTGGGACATGTCAGGAGACCTCCAGCTGAATTCAGGGGTGGGAGACACCTTGCAGCCCATGTGAACCCTGACAGGATTGCAGCCCTGTGCTGCCAGAACAGAGAACACACCAAGGGAGCATCCAAGCAAGCCAAGACCAGAGCATCAGCACAGGTCCCACTGCTCTCACAAGCACAGAATCATTAAGGTTGAAAGAGACCTCCTAAGATCACCAGGTCCAATCATCCCCATCACCCCCATACCACTAACCCATGGCCCTAAGTAACACATCTAGATGTTTCTTAAACCCTTCTAGGGCTGGTGACTCCAGCACCTCCCTGGGCAGCCTGGGCCAAGGCTTAACCACTCCTTCTGTGAAGAAATCTTTCCTAACACCCAATCTAAACTCCTCCTGCAAACTGCTGGCAGCACATCCAGCCCTAGCTGTGGGGGATCTGCTGTCTCCAGTCAGCAGGATTGAGCCCAACTCCTCACCCTTAAGCTGCAGCAGAGCCCTCCCCAGAGTAGCTGAACCATCCTTCCTTGACTACTTTCCCTCTCCCAGCCATCAGGCAGCTTGCTTGTGCTCTTAATTAGGGGAGCCAGTGCCTAGAAAAGCAAAAGGGCAGCAATTAGACTCTCAGCCCTGTTACTAGACATATTTAACTTGACTGGGCTATTCTGAAAGCTGCCCTCTAATCACACAGGCTGCAAATAAAACAACAGCAAACCAGAAAGAAATGCCTTTGCCAGGCATGAGCAAGGCAGCTCTGCCCTCCCCAGCCAGCAGGCAGGATGTATGGTTATTATTATTATGATGCTGCTGCTCCAGTGATAAAATAACCATTAGGAGAAGTTGAACTCATTAGCAGCTTCTGACCCTCTTTCTATTCCATGAATTGGGAGAGATTGATGGGAAGGTGCTGGCCAGGCTCTGGCATTTAACAGGGGCTCTGAAAAGGAAAATCAATCTGGCTTGCACAGGAAGGTGGCCTCTTCTCCCACTGACCTTTGGGGCACTTGGATTCATTCAGTGGGCCACAAAATGATCAGAGGCCAGCAGAAGCAAAGCAGTTGGGTCTCCAGGCTTAGCCCTGGCACACAGAGAGCTGGGAGGCAGCAGAGTGTCCTGGCACAGCCCTGCTGCTCTCCCCTTGCTGGTGGAGTAGGCAGGAATTGTTCCTTGCTGACATTTCCTAGCAGTGCCTAGGGTGATGGGCAGGATGAAGTTGCTTCTATTTATACCTGCAGGATGAAAGGCAATAATGCAGTGATAAATGTGTGCCCTGCTCCCTTATATCCCAGCTCCTGTCCTTGCAGGCTGTGTGCCCTCATCTGGCTCAGGCAAGGTAGCAGATCCAAGGAGAAGAGTTTCTCAGCCCAAGAGATGCTCAAGGCATGGAAGAGCCACTAGCCCTTGGAGCATGGACCCATGAGCTTGGGCACAGCCTCCAGAGGAGGGAATTGCTGATGGAGTGAGCTCCTTACTTTCCAAAGGGAAAGCTTTTGCATCACCACTGCTATTAGAAAGCCTCACAAGGCTCTGTGCTGGGAGAAATGGAGGTGTGCACACATAAACCCCCACTATAGAACTAATTAAAAAGAAGTCTAAAAGCCTTAAGTCCCCCTGCTTATCAGCATTGCTGCTTCCAAGATAATCTACTCAAGGATTTGGTGCCAGGGGGATCAGAGTGGAGCAGTAAAAAGGCTGCTGGGGATTGTCTGGATTAGCTCTCCCTTACAGAAAGCACAGGTTCAGTAACCTTCAGCCTGGGTATTTCTAATGCACTCTAACAGATAGAGCTCTATTCTTCCCTTGCTTTCATTTACTTCTGCAACAGAGATCACTTTTGAAGGTCCTGGAAGGCAGCAGGTGATTCTGTGCACTTCCAGCCCCATGCCAAACATTGGGAAAGGATTCCTCAGGAGGAGCAGAGAGGATTCCTTGCCATTTCCAAGCTGAGCTGCTCAAGTCCCTTTGCCTCCCCAGGTGTGGCAGTGCCTTGTTCAGCTCCAGCAGCTTGAGGACTGACTCTCCCTGGGCTCCTGAAAACCCCCTGGGAATTACCTCTGGCAAGCAGCTTCCCACAGCCAGGGCTGAGCTTGGCAGGGATGCATCCTGCAAGGTGCTGAGCTGAGGAGCTGCTCCAAGCCCCCAGGGCTGATGGCAGCACTGACCTCTGCTAGGAAGCTCCAGGCATCACTGTGGGCTTCGGCATCAGCTGGGGAAGGTGGTGAAGGCAGGTGGGAATAGGACACTAGTAAAATTTACCATCACCATGAGCTACTCCATGAAAAAGGTGTGCTGGGAAAGGTTTGGGACATGTCCCAGGCCCAGCATACTATGCTGGGACGTTGCTGTTGGCACCTGGACCTCGTGATGCCAGTTGGCAGCATCCTGGGACTCTGGTTAGTTGCTGCAGGTAGGGCAGGAAGGTCCCAGACCTACACAAACACCTAGCAGGGACCAGATCCAGCACATAGGAAATCTTCCTTCCTCAGGAACTCCATGGATGGGGTTGAATTCAACAGGACCAACCACAGCTTCTCTTTCTTGCAACTGCTCTCTGTCTTGCTATGGGTTTTTTCCCCTTAAGATCTGCAGCAATTAATAGTTCTTCCTTTTGGAGAGAGAGCACCAGCCCCTGGCAAGCTCCAGAGCTTGGGAGCTGCTTCTCCATGAGGCTAGCTGATGGATGCTCATCAGCTCTTCTGTCTTCTCCAGGAGGAGTGTTCAGAGGAACACTTATCTGCTCAGAACAGTTCAGAGATGCAATTATGTTTTACAGCACTAAATGGTCCCTGATGTCAGCAGCAATTAGACTTTCAGCAATTTCAATTTAGAGATGGCCTTCAAATCCTCCCCCCCCCTTCCTTTAACAAAGCACAGTAGTGCAATTAACAACCCCCCCAAAATTGCCTTCAGTGTTAAATACAAAGATGAAAGATCTGGGAATCCCCTTGGGCTCAAGCATGTTGGAGTGAGGAATACCAGTGAAGGGATGAGGGCAGGGAGACTCCCTCCTCCAGCACACCAGGATCAGGAGAAGGTGAAGGGCTGGGTAAGCCCTGGGAGCCAGGCAGGAGGTGGTTGCTCCTTCATTAGCAGAGATGCTGGAAGCCATGGTCCAGATGGTCCCTCCATTGCTGTTGGAGGAGGGATGCCCAGACAGACTCTGCTCATCTCACCAGGTGCTCTACATTGATCTCTAGCACTTCAGGGTGTCTCCTGCTCATGCCAACCCAAGGGAATGAGTATGTCTAGGAGCTGAAGGCTCCTTGGCAGCCCAGGAGCATCCAAAGCACAACCTCCACCCGGACCACTGCTAGGGTGGCCAGCAGGAAAGTGTGAGAGCTCACTCCACACCTGCACCTACCCAAGAGCATCCTGTGGGAAACCAGGCAGGAACTAACCCAAAGTCACCTCAGCTGACACCCTTGTGTCTCCCTTAGGAGGGCTATAAGCTCCCCAAGGCTGCCTGGTACCTCCACACATTGCTGTGGTGCAGGCAGCTCAGGCTGTGGTACACTTGGCAAAAATGATGCTCCAGGCTCTGCTGAAATCAGTGGTGGATTGTTGAGCTTCCTGAGCAATAAAATACTTCATTTGGCCTTATCTGGATTGAAAAGACAATTCAAAGGTTATAAATAGCAGTGGCAGCATATGCTAAGGAGCTGGGTTTCAGAAGGAAATATCCTCAGTGTTTCCATGCACATCTCCCCTCATTGTTTCTCCTGCCTGGCCAAAAGCATTGCCAGCCTGCTTTGCAAACCCTGCACCTTGTCCCAGCATCCCTCTTCTTTCTGTCTTTAAGCAGGCAGTGATTAATATCTGCAGGATGGCTTTGCCTGCCCAATTATCTTCTTGGCTCAAAATAAGAATCTTCCTAAATAACTTCAGTGGCATTGCTTGCAGCAGGCACCAAGAGCAGCTGGGCCCCAGGACAGACCTCCCAGCTGTGGTTTGGAGAATCATTCTGGTTGGAAAAGAGCTCTGAGATCCTAGAGTCCACCCACCCACCCAACTCTACCATGCTCATCACTACACCATGTTCCCAAGCATCACATCTACAGGGGGTTTGGAACACAGTATCCCAGTATCACAGAATGTTAGGGGTTGGAAGGGACCTAGAAAGATCATCTAGTCCAACCCCCCTGCCAGAGCAGGATCACCTAGACCAGCTCACACAGCAATGTGTCCAGGTGGCTCTGCAATGGCTCCAGACAAGGAGACTCCACAGGCTCCTGGGCAGCCTGGTCCAGTGCTCCCTCACCCTTACTGGAAAGAAGTTTCTCCTTGTGTTAATACTAAACCTCCTGTGGTCCAACTTGCTCCCATTCCCTCTTGTCCTACCATTGGATGCCATTGAGAAGAGCCTGGCTCTCTCCTCCTGACATTCACCCTTACACTTCTAGGGATGGTGATTCCATCACCACCCTAGGCAGCCTGATGGGTTTTATGCTGCTGGAGCTCTGGAGGCTGCTCCTGTCCTGAATAACACTGGGCACACATAGACCTGGCTGCCTCTGTCTGTATGGAACAGCCCTGGAGCAATATGGAGCATCCAACAACTGCAACCCTCTGCTCTAGGGCTACCTCCCTGTCCAAAAACCCAGAGCCAAACACGCAGAGAGGAGGGAGGAAATTCCAGCTCCAGCCACAGCCTTGCTCCAAAGCCAAACAGCAGCTCAGAACATTTCATCAAGGGTCAGAAACTTGCTTGTCCCTCCCAGAAGAAGGATGGCTGCTCCCTCCAGTGCTGTCCCCCAGCCACAGCAGCACTCCCTCAGGGGCACCATGCTCCAGGCAGAGATTTCAGAGTCCTTTTAAAACATAAAAATAAACTTCTGTCAGTACAAACTCAGGCTGGTGCTTTGGAGAGGAGAAACACAGCCTCTTGAGGGGCACCAGTTGGTGTGGAATCTGGGAGGAGGTGACAGCCAGCTCCTGGCAGGTGGCACATTGCCACCTAGCTGGCATTTGCTTATTCTTCTTGTGACAGAGTTCCCCTGGCAGTGTGCTGCTGCCTGCCTTGGGTGGGAAGCATTCCTGGTGCCTGAGGATCCCAGGGGCCAGGGCACTGCTGCTGTCACCAGTCACCAGCCATGGGATGCAAAGACGAGGTGATATCCACATGTCCTGAGGCAGGAGGAGTCAATCCTCTCCTTCTAGCCCCCAAATCCTGGCTGCTCCTTTCAGGTGCCAGCAGATGCTAGTGCTGGTTCTAAGGGCACTAAACCACCCCTCTGCAGGGTTTGCACCAAACACACATTTCCCACCTCTCCTGCCTCATTCCCCCTCCTCAGCAGCTCCCCTGGGGACAAACCTGCTGTGGGAGGAGTCCTGCTCCATACAGCTTAGACTCCCCATCCTGGAGCATTACAGAATCACAGCATGTTTGAGGTTGGAAGGGATCTCTGGAGATCATCTAGTCCAACAGCCCTGTCAGAGCAGGCTCACAGGATGGTGTCCAGGCAGGTTTTGAGCATCTCCAGAGACAGACCTCATCCCTGCAGATGGATGATGGAGGATTCCCTCTCACAAAGAGCTCTGGGATGGCAGAGGGTGCCAACCACAACCCTGCAAATCCTCACAGCTGCTGTGATGGGAAGGGCTGGCTCCATGCAATTCCCAGTGCTCCCAGAGCCAGCCCTGCTGTCTCCACTCATTACCTGCTCTGTCAGCTCCGAGCCACCTGCTGCTTTCAACAGGCTGCTTACTGCTGCCCTGCAGGGACCATGCTTGTTTTCTCTGGCACCTGCACAGCTCCCCTGAGCACTGCACTGGCTCTGCAGGGCTGCACTGCAGCACCCCTCCCACTGCTGGCCTCAGCCCCACACGTCCCACAGCCACAAACTTGAGCTTCTGCATCAGCTTCCCAGGGACTGGTGCCATCTCCCTGTGGCAAATGCTCAGTTCAGTGGGTCCCTTCCCACCATATCCCACTTTGGCTGGGTCCTTGCCCATCTCTGGAGGGATCTCACCTGCCTCCTGCAGCCCCGAGAGGCTTGGCTTTCCAAAGCACTAAACGCACAAATCCACACACAAAAGTGTTCCTGCTCCCTATGGATGCCAAACCAGTGGATCAGGCCACCCTGCTTGGATGGGAGCAGACACTGACGCTTCTCCCAGGATTACCTTGCTCTGGAGCTGCCCATGTCCCAGGAAGAGGAGAGGAGGGAGGGGAGGTCCTGCCAGCTCTGCAGGCACCTTCCAGGCTTGCTGGTGGGGTCAGGAATACAACTCAGCAGAGGAATAGGAACCATGGTGCAGGGAAGCAGCCCAGGCGAGCCGCAGCAGGGCCAGGCAGGGCCTATCCTGCTCTGCTCCCTGTAGCCTTGCCAGGGGTGCTGCTGGAGACCAGGCAGGGAGGCTGCCAGCCCCTGCCCTGTGCCACCCTGCAGTGCTCCATCACACAGCAGGGTTTCCTACCGGAAACCCAGAAAATCAGGCTGGAGAAGTGCTCCCCAAGTGCAAGGGATGTGTTTCTCCAGGCAGAGGGAGTTCTACTCCTGCCACCCACCCAGCACCATTGCTTTGGTGTTGGAGGAGGGAAACCTGCAGGCAGGTGGGTCAAATGGGAAGAACGTCTCTTCCTCCTCCTCCTCCTGATGGATCCTGCCATGGCAAAATCCCTCTCCTTGCCCCTCTGCCAGGCTGTGCTGGGAGCATCTCTCGGGAGCAAGGCAAGAGGTGCTTCTGCCCAGCAAGATCTTGGCTCGTGGGTGCTGCACCCAGGCTCTGACACTGCCATCCCTGGAGACTTTGGTCAACTCCCTGAACCCTGTGTGTCTCCTGAGGGAACTAACACCACCTAAACCCAATGCTGTCCTACTGTACAAGCAGAGGCAGGGCTCCCAGAGGAAATTTAGTGCAGGTGACTAATGCTGATGGCTCAAGCCAGGCTGCACAAATCCCCTCCCAGCTCCTCGCCTGGGAAATGGGGCCAGTGAGCCCTCATTTGGCCTTGTGACTTGGCTGCTAAGCGTGGAGGAGTGACAGTCTCATCCTGCACATTTATGCCAACCAGTGCCACGGGGGAAGCTGAGGCCACCCCAAGCCTTCCCTAGAGATGTGACACTGGCAGTCCCCACCTCCCTGCTCCGCTCCTGGCACTGCTGTACCTGTGCCAGCTGAAAACACACCACGTCTGGCAAGACAGCCTCAGCAGTTTTCCTGACACCTGTTAAACACTGCAAGAAACACTCTTCCTAACAGCCTTCAGGATGAGACAGACACCCTCCAGCCCTCGGCACCGAGCCCAGCCGCTTCCAGCAGCGCTGGCAGAGCACAACGCGGTGCCCTGAGCCATTTCCCTGCGAGCCACCCAGTCAAAGTGCTGTGCCCCTTGGCCCTGAGTGCTTCACTCCCACACACACACACCTCTCTGCCCTTGAATCCCAGTTGCTCCCATTTCTATCGCTTGGATGAGTGAAGATGATCTAATAATTAGAGCAGCAAATAACCCAAATCCGGTTAAAGTCGCTGGTAACTGCCTGGGCTAGGACAAACGCGGCTTAAGCAGAGATATTCTCCCTGAGAGCACAGCACCTTTTACCTGCTTCATAAACAACATGACCCTGACAGACACTGGGATGGGGAGAGAGGGATTGTCACTTTGGAGCTGGCACCCAGAGCCTCAGCCTCTCCTGGAGCTGGTGCTGAGCAGGCAGAGAGGGGCTCAGAGGTGGCTGTGCCACCTTGCAGCCAGCACAGCTCTTTGGGAAGCTCTCCCTGGACTCACACACTGGGATCTGGCATAGATGGCAGCAGGCAGGAATGTGACATTTTGCACAGGGAAAGCCACCCCCTGCCCAGTGCTGGGCCGTAAACAGCTCAGCGCCGTGGGAGCTCAGCCTCCTCCTTCTCCCAGGATGAGCACACAGCACTGCTCAGCAGCACCAACTGCCTTCCTCAGCATCAAACTTTGAGCTCAGCTCCTCACAGGATCTGTCCCCTGAAAGCTAGACTGAATGGAGACCTTGGGCTTTATCCAGCCTCAAGGCAAGAGATGCTATCCCAGGCACCGTGGCTGCCAGAGCCAGACAGCAACTGCTCTGCAGCCTGCAAGCTGCACCGAGCTGGGTGGGAAGGACGTTTTGGGTGAGGAAGGGTTAAAGCTCGCTGCAAACACCTGCATCTAGCAGAACACCAAAGGCTCCTGTTCCAAACACCCCCTCCCCTCCCACTGGGTCTCATGCAGGGCTCTCTGCCTGCAGCTGGAGGGTGAGGAATGACATGCGGGAGTTTGCCGAAGGAGAGGGCAGAGATTTCCTGGGTGGATGTCATTCAGAACACATCTCCCTGAGCTGGAGCAGGGCGATGCCGGAGCCTCTCGCCAGCTAATCAGAGGGTGGCTGGAGCAGGCTGCACCATCCAGACGGATTAACCAACGGGTCTGAGCCCAGCTTACAGCCTCAGGAGGCAAAGAGCTGAGCAGGGACAAGGCAGAGAAGTCCATCGCCCACAACAGCAAAGCACAGCAACTGGTGGCTCTTGGGTGACTTCTCTAGTTTGGGGCCAGTGGCCAGCCTGGCTGCAGCAGGGACACTCCCAGGGCCACCCTCCAGCACTGAAGCTGTGCCATGACAGCCTGGCTGGCTAAAGCAGAGCGCTTGTCACTGCTGCAATGTGATCCCAGGGATGGACAGCATGGCTGGCAGCTGGGAAGGGCGCACAGCTCAGGCAGCAAGATGGGGGATGAGTCTCAAGAACCACCCTTTACCCTCCAGCACCCAGCAAACTCCCACAGAAACTTAGCAACTCACTGCAGTCGTCGGACTCGTAGCCCTCGGGGTCCACCACCTCCTCGGCCGCTTGGCACTTGGGCGGCTGCTCGGCGGGCGTCGTGCCATAGGCTCCGAAAAGCCGGTCCACATCCTCATCCTCATCCCGGGGGGCCTCGGCGGGGCTGACGGAAGGCTGGCTGACAGCGGGGCGCAGGGAGCCGCTACGGCCGACGGCGGCAGGGAGCCCGCGAGGGAAGCGGGGGAAGTAGTCAGAGATCTGCTTGATGGGTTTGATGGGACCGGGGCAGACGTCAATAGCCATGTGCTCCTGGATACTTATGGTCATTTTCTCTCCTTTGCGGAGTGTCATGCATGCGGCTCTCAATGCCAAACCCTCCCGGAGAAGCCCGGAGAAGCGCTTGGGGCAGCCGTGGAGTTTCAGCCTGGGGAAGGGAAGCAGGAAGGCAGGTGCTGGGGAAGCTCTGGTGGGCACCTTTAGGTGGTTCTGGCACCCTGAGCCTCAGGCGCCGCGTGCATGCTGCTGCTGCCAGCCCTGACTCTCACACAGCTCCTGATCCTGCCAGCGCTGCCTGGGAATAAATGAGCGAGACGGAGAGACGGATAAGAGGCAGGGGGTGGGCTCTCGGGTGATGTCACCAGCTAGCAACAAAGCGGTACCCAGCAGCGGAGGAATGAGGGCTGTGGCCAGCCTGCTTTGGCCACACGGCCACCAGCATGGCTAGCCAGCCCCTTTGCCCCTTCCCCAGTGAAGCCCCACTGTGCCCAGAGAGGGGAGCAAAGCATAAGTTGGGTCTAAGCCCACCTCCTCACAGCCATTCGCCCCATCTCCTTGCCAAAGTAGGGTTTGGTCCCTGCCAGACCTCTCCGGAGGGAGGAAGGTCACCGCGCGGGGTCAGGAGTCACTGTCCTGTTGTGTCATGCTCCCGGCACGTTGTGCAGAGGGAAGGAGGAGTGCCCCAGCCCCTGGGGAGCATGACAGCCCCTGTGTCCTCCTGGCTTTCTGCCTAGCAGTGCCAGGAGGTGCTCTGCTGCATACAGAGCAGGGGTGAGGGTGGCACGCTGCCTGCTCCCAGCTCCAGCAGCTCCACAGGGGCAGGAGCAGCTCCCATTCGGTGCTCTGCTGCCACAGCTAGCCCCAGCCTGCAGCAATGCCCTCTCTGGAGCTCAGCACCTTGCCCACAGCCTCTGGGCCCGGGAACACACCAGGGACTGAAGCAACACATGGCACTTGCTTGCAGCCAAGCCAGCACAGCCTCTCCCAGCCAGCTCGTGGCTGCTGGCATAGAGCAATGCAGCAGCTAAAGCATTGCTGAGGAGCAAGCAATAGGCTGGCCCAGGGCTCCCAGCCAGTAGTGGCCATGCTCAGCACTCCTCCAGCAAACATTTCTGGGCAGGGACAGGTCCCCATCAGTAGGTGGGAAGGGGATAGGATTCCTGCAGCCTGCCACAGGTTCCCTGGTAAATTCTGAGCTGTGCTTTGCTCAGAGAGTTGGTCTCAAAGTGGTGTTTTTACCTAATCTCCTCCCGTGTTCAAATCAATAAATCCCTGGTTCCACAAGCTATTTGAAGTAGACTTTTGAGCAAGGAGTGTCAGAGGAGAAATTCTGTGAGAACACAGTGCCAAATGCTGCCTAGAAACTCACCCTGCCCAGGAAAACGTGTCTGGAGTATTGTGAAGGTACAAGTCTCCCAGTGCCAACTTCCTGCTGGCTCAGGTGTGGTGAGCCCAGCATGGAGCTGGGACACACTCTGTGTGCTGGGCACCCTCCACCATGCCAAGCTGATCACAGCCAGAAACCTGACAACATACACATCCCACAGCAATGCAGACAGAACTGCAGCCTCCTGCAGGCTGGCAGGCAGATAGCTATTCAAAATAAAGCTCTCTTCTTTGGGCAATTTCACCCCCCCCCAAGCCCAGTCAAATGACACCCAACCTTTATGTCTAACAAAGAATTCAGTTTTCATTCAGATTTTGGGAAATGTTAATGAATGTTCCTGACTCATAACACACTGACACTCAGCAAACTAACCTAATTTACTTCTCACTAGGAGACAAACATTTCTCTCCTGAAGGATCCAAACTTGTCATTGTTCTGTACCTAGACATGATGCTCTAATAACCTGGGAGAGCAGCAGAGCACTCAGCACCTGCTTCCTTTCTCTGTTGTATTGTTGCTTTGTGGTGGTTCCCACCTATGGCACAGAGGTGATCTGTGCTGCTCTGCCAGCAGACAAACTGCTCTCTTGCACTGAGATCCAACAGGAGATCCAGCCTGGGACAGTTTAAGCCCATTCCCACAGCCAAGAACTCCTGGTATATTCATTCAGAGGGAAATGGTACCTGCTTCTCATTCGTGTGGTCGAGGCAAGGTGATGGGTGGGAACATCATGGGAGGCATGAGGAGCTGCCTCTGGGTTTGGAAAAGCCTGGATGTGCTCATCCACACAGGCTCCATCTTTGGCTGCAGCATCCTGGATGCAGTGTAGACTCAGAGTGAAGCAAAAATTGGGCCTGATGCCCAGAAAATAGCAGCAATTCCCTCTAAGAAAGGGCAAATAAAGAAAGAAAGCAAATCAAGTTATGTACGAGAGCCTAATGTCATTGTAACCATTACAAAAACATCATTATTGCCAATCTTTCCTCAAAGAGCACGAGAGCCACACAGACAAGGACTGGTTTAGAGATCAGCAAGCCCTGGGATGCAGAGAGCAAGGGGAGATGCTCAGCAAGCCCTGGGATGCAGAGATTAACTGATGATGCAAGGGGCAGGGTGCATGTGGGGACCAGATAAAGGGAAAAGCAAAGAAGAGAGCTAGAGCAGGCAAACCTCCCTGTTGTCAGGGCAGGACTGACCTCTAAGAGAAAGCCTGTCCTCAGATCTTGCAGACTGAAAGAGAGAAAAACAAGACTAACTGCTAATAACCCAGATGGGACTTCCAAGTCTCTGACTGATCCCAAGCCTACTGAAAGCAGCTGGAGCTTTTCCCTTAGCTTTTAATGAGTCCCAAAGCAGCTTGTTTTTGATAAACCACACTTCTCCTAGCATCTCACACTGCCTGACTGTTTCCTCCAAGGCTGCACAGCCCAATATTTACTGAGGACTCCCCAAACATGCCTGGGGCTGGCTGCAGAAGCAGGCACCAAGCAGTGGCCTGCATGACACACAAACACACAGGAGGTAAAAGGGCAGAAATAGAGAGTGGGGCTGGTAGACAAAAGCAGAGCTTGGGAGATACAAAGCCAGTTTCCAGGTAAAGCTTTTAATTCCCACCGTCTGTCTAATGCCCTGGAATGTGACTTGGTTTGATCCCTCACTCTGCCAGGGTGATTCAGAGCCACTGCAGTGCCCACACACGTGGCCTTCACCTCCCTGAAAAGGGGACACTGCCTTCCTCACCAGAGGGGAGACAGAGTTTAAACATCATCAGCATTGCTGCTTCCAGCAGCAGGACAGACAGCTCTGCCTGGCAGGCAGCAGAGCCACCCCAGCCCTGCAGGAAGGGAGCAGAGCACTTAGACAAGGTGAAGGTTCCCATCATGGAGTCAACATCAAAGCAGGAATCACAGAATGTCAGGGGTTAGAAGGGACCTAGAAAGATCATCTAGTCCAACCCCCGTGCCAGAGCAGGATCACCTAGACCAGCTCACACAGCAATGTGTCCAGGCAGCTCTGCAATGGCTCCAGACAAGGNTGGAATGATGGAATGGGATGATGGAGAAGAGCATCTTGTCCTTGCCAACAGCTGTGTTTCCCCCCAGTGGGCCAGGCAAGCTGTGACAAGGCCCTGAGCTCAGCACACAGGACATGACACTGCAGGAGCTTGTTCTGAGCCGCAACAGAGGGCACAGGCTGGTCTGCCAAAAGCATCCCAGAAGGAGAGCTGGGATGTGGGATGCAGGAGCTATTACTCCAGCTTCAGCCCATGGTTTGGGCCAGCTTAGACTTCAATTTAAACATGGTCCTGAACAAGCAGAAGCTAAAGCACAGCCCAGCCAGTGCCTGTGCCACCAGCTCAGCCCTGCCCTGAGCAGAGTCATGCAGCAGCTCAGCTTCCTCACATGCCCAAGGAGTTCTCCTGCCAGGGCTATGCAGACAGGCAAACAGAAGGAGCTTTCCTACAGCAAACAAACCAGTAGCACACAGATGACACAGGCATCCAAAACCACAGGCTGTCCTCAGGACACACTTCGACCACATTCATTTCAAACCCTAAGCATCCAATCCTGCTGTCAGTGACTTCAGGTTTAAATCAACAAGATCTAGGGCTGAATCAATCTGTTTCCCAATGAGAAGAATAGCAGCAGGACTGCACATCCCCATCATTTAGCAGAAATTCAGTGACTGGCCCTCCAGTTGTTTATTTAATGCTTTGTCAGCTCAAACCCAAACGATTGCACAGGAACCCTCTGCTCTGCTGGAGAAGACAGGAGTCTGGAGAGCTGATGCCAAATTAAAGTCTCTGTTTGGAGGAACTACCTCAGGATCTCAGCTCCCTCCTTGAACTCAGGGAGAGCCACTGCAAGCTGGGAGCAAGGAGGTTTGACAGTCACCTCGGGAGGTGACACAAGGCAGTCCCAAGCCTGCACAGCCCTAGCTTGCTTTGTGCTTTTCCCCAGCCATTTTTAAGCCTTTGTTAAGCCACAGCAAGTACCCACAGCCTTAGGCAGGAGAGGGTGCCAGCAGCTAATGCCAACTCAATCTGGCTGCAAGGGGCAGGCACAGGGGATTCCCCACACTGCCAGCCAAAGCTGCTGGAAGAGACTCTTCCATTCCTTTGGGATGACTTGGGAGCTACCTTGTCTTCAGTTCATCCCCCTTGGCTCGCTCCAGGTGCAATGAGGCTGCTTCCCCCTGGAAGATCTCTTGCCCTTGATAGCTGGGGAGGCTTGGCTGAGCCCATGGAGTGCACCACAGAGCCTACGTGGTTAAAGACCCTTTGCATTTGCTCACTAAAGCCATCATAATAATGATAACTGGGGAAGTTGGTTAAATAATCCTAAGAGGCTTAGCCCAGGCTATGGTGCTTAAGGCTCCCCAGCAGTGCCAATAGCCCTGTGCCCCTCTGCACAAACACCAGCTGAGCTTAGCTGTGTGACCCTGCTAACAACCATCATTGGACCAGATGTAACCAGCAATTACTAGCTGTGAACAAAAATCACTGTGCTAAAAGATAAGCCCATGCTCCTGCACCAAGCAGACACCAAGGAGCCAGGCAAAGGGCAAATGCCAGCAAGGAAGAGCCCTCTCCCCTCTAAAGAATGCCTTAAGGTTCCCTCAGAGACATTAGCAAACACCCAACTAGTGGCATCTTCCTCCCCAGCACTTTGCTAGCTGCAGATGGACCTGTCAGGGAGCTTCCAAGAGGCCAGGAGGAGGTACGGAGGCAGCAGCTCTCTGTGGATCTTCAGTGCCATACAGGATGGGCCCAGAATAGCTCAGCTTGCAGGAGGGGCTGATGTTTAACGTGGAGCATATGTTGCCATTTTGGTGTGAATCCTAAAATAGTTGGTGTTTTGTTTTGTAATTGGAATGCTCTGGGTTTTGGAGACCTGGGAAATGTCTCTACCTCTCCTGTTTGGGAAAGGAACACACTGAGCACATCCACCCTGATATACCAGTTCCAACACACTATTCACCTACAAGCCAACCAGAGCTGATAACCAGTTGCTGTAAATATTAACTACATATGGAGCACACCTCAAATACACAAGAATTCACTAGGAGTGGAGCTGTGTGCAGGGAGAAGGAAAAACAACAGGAAAACCCAACCCCAGGGTACACAAGGGGAGGGTGTGCTCCTTCTGAGCCTTACTGACCTGCTCCTGTCTCTCAACTGGAGCTGCAAGCAGGGCATCCCCATCCCATGCACCTACCTAACCTGCATCCCCAGGGCTGGGCTGGCAGCTTTTGGGAGTCTACAGAGGGAAGCCATGGTGTGCATTGCCTGTGCTGGCAGGTGGCAGCACCCAGCTCCCTCTCTTGGCTTGGAAAGGTAGGATGATGTGGGTTGAGCCCTCCACAGACACATGGGCTGTGGTCCCCACTCCAGTAGCACCACTGTCTTGCAGCCAGCACCTACCAGAGCAAACAAAATCATACAATCCTAGAATGATTTGGGTTGGAAGGGACGTCTGGAGCTCATCTAGTGCAACCCCCCTGCAGTGGGCAGGGACATCCCCAACTAGAGCAGCTTGCCCAGAGCCCTGGCAAGCCTCACCTGGAATGCCTCCAGGGATGGCAACTCAACCACCTCCCTGGGCAACCTGGGCCAGTGTTCCACCACCCTCGTGGAGAGGAACTTCTTTCTAATACCCAGTTTAAATCTACTCTTCTCCAATTTAAAAACATTGCCCCATGTCCTTTCACTCCAGGCCTTTGCAATAAAACTTGCAGGAGAGAGGGGCCAGGGCAGCCTGGGCAAAGCAGGACCCCAAGTAAATGCCACTCAGCACAAACCCTACCCCTAGCTGCCTTCATCCTGCTCCAGCCTTGCTGACATCCCATCTCTGGACACAGTGCTGTCCAGGGCTCAGTCCTCAGAGGATATTTTCTTAGGAATGAGCCTGTTTTGACTTTTTCACTGTTTCCCTCATGATGCCTGGGTTCCCTTTAGCTCCAGAGCCTTAGCAGGGGTTTGGCAGGACAAGGCCAGGCAAAGACACCATTTCACTGGCTCTTCTGGTTGTGTGTCTGTAGGCTGAACACAGCCCCAATCCCTTGCCTGCAAGGGAGGGGAAGAGTGCTGCAGAGCATCAACTCTTATTAAGCTAATTTTATCAGCTCTCAGTGCCTTTCTGAGCTGGAGTCAGTGTCCTCTGAGATTAGCCAGCTGACTTGCCTTAGTAGTTTTACCCTGCTTTTCCCACTGTCTCCCAGCTGCAGGAGGAGGACAACATCACTTCCCAAGACTTTTCCAGGCAGCCATGGATGTCCAGAAACAGAATCCACATCAGCATTTAGGGCCTGGCCCTGTTGCCATGGAAATTGAGAAGACTTTGTACCCACCTCTCGGTGCTTTGGGAGTCACCACTAGTTTCCAGAGTGAACACATGGGTAGCCAAGCAAGGGCTAAGGGGAGGACTGCTGCCACCCCCACACTCCTGCCAGGATGCAAAGGAAGGGGAAAAGGCCACAGATAACCAGCAGCATGAAGATGCTGCACAGTGAGCTCCAGGGATCCATGAAATAACAGCTTGGTTTCTGCAAAATTCAAGAGCAATTTGGCTGCATGAAGAGAGCATTCGAGCTGCTCCTCTCCCACGTAGGCATCAGGCTAACGACATCCTGTCAGAAGCAAGCCAACCAAAGCCCCAATTCCACGCTGATAGTGCTCAGAGCAGTAAACATGTACCTGTCAGAGCCCTGCAACTGCTGCTGGAGCTCTGCCTTGGCTCCTGCTCTTCCCAGCACGGCTAGGAGTTGTCTTGCCCATCCCTGGATCATGAGGCACCTCCACCAGAGCATCTTCCTGGCTCCATCCACAGATCCCAAAGTCATGCCAACATCACAAAAAGCAACACAAAGGAAAGAGCAAAATGAAAGGTCCTGGTGTCATGCAAGGAGAAGGGACAATCTGTATCTGCTGGGGGGGGGGGGTAGGGGGGCAGACAAACAGCTCCAGCTTCCTAGAAATGGGAAAGGGCTGCAGCACAGAGACAAACTTGCTCTTTTTGGGGGACTGCAAAATCCTTGTGGATGTACCCCCCAGGAGCAATGCTGCTGGCTGGGGAGGCAAGGAGGTGATGTGCTGAGCCCCTTGCTGGGAGCAGGCAAGCTCTTGAGCTCCTCATGGCTGCCAGGCAGGATGAAGCTGCAGGAGCAGCTGGTGATGAGGAAGCCCCAGCAAGAGGCTACAGGGCACCTGCAGAGCAGCAGCACAGAAATTGAGGCCACAGCTGAGAGGAGCAGACTCCTGCCCAGAGAGCAGCTTTCCTGGCAGCATGGAGGAAGGCAAGGCAGCCTGCAGGAGCCCTCTCCTCTCAGCTCTACAGGCTACTTAGCCATCTGACTGTATGTCACCCAACCCAAGGCCATGCAGGACACACTTCCATTCCACCACTGGGAAGCTCAAGCATTTTCCCAGCTCTGCAGTGAGGCAGGGAAAAGAAAACTGCAGAGTGAGGGACAACCAGCAGCCAAAAATGCAAAGGTGGGGGTGAGATAGAAGGAGAGGTGGGCATGTCCAAAATATAAACATTACATTGATATCCATCGAAGGGGGAGGCACCTCCCAGGTCATTAAGCAGCCAGAGGAGTCACTAGATGGCCCTGCTAGTCCTGTTCATCTGATCACAGCACTGGAAAGGAAGAAATGTTCCTTTAGCTACTCCACAGGCTTTTGGGGACTGCAAAATCTGCTCTATGTCTGCTTCTAGGAGGAAAAAAGTCTCCAGAGGAGAAGGTGGCAGCCAGGTGGTACCTTGAAGGTGGTTGAGTTCCCATCCCTGGAGGCATTCAAGGTGAGGCTTGCCAGGGCTCTGGGAAACCTGATCTAGTTGGGGATGTCCCTGCCCACTGCAGGGGGGTTGGACTAGATGAGCTCCAGAGCTCCCTTCCAACCCAAACCATTCTGTGATTCTAGGATTCTTGGCCAGGCATGTGGAGGGGACTCCTCTGGGCTTTTCCAGGCAGATGTCCAATCCTTCCTGCTCCCACCATGCCCTGGTTGTCTCCTTCCCTCCCTGAGAGCAGCTCCACCTGCCAGAGACACTGCAAGTGCCTGTCTCGGCATCCTGGTGTTGACAGTGATGGGTGTAAGAGCCAGGGAACCATATTAATGAACATCATGTTGCTGGCTAATCATGACATTAGCATTATTGGATTAGAACATTTGCATAATTTGGGCACGAGCTGCTACCTGCACCCAGACATATGTTTACATGAATTTACAGCCATTTGCATCCCAATGAAGCTCATCCAACTGCATCCTCAGCAGCTTTCTGGGTGACCAGTCATGGCCATTGGCAGTTCAACCCAAGGGACCACCTCATGCTGTCAGGCACAATCCCAAGCCACTCAAATGCCAACAAAACAGCAACACTTTCCCTCCTCAAGCTCTTCGTCACACAGCTTACACCTCAGTTGGGATACACACTTCCAGGGACAACACACTTCCAGCCTCAGCACTGGGGTCACCCAGGCTAAACTTGTTCCTTCACAGTCCCCATGGTTGTCACCTCCCAAGAGGCCAGCTCCCAGGATAAGGAGCAGTTCAGTCCATCCTCTTGGGAAAAGAGCTCAATAAACCTCTCCCAGCAGGTTGCAAAGCTTGGGATTTAAGAGACCAATTAAAAGAACTCAATAGGAACTCTTTTCTCTCTCTCTTTCTTTCTCTCTCTAGGTCCCTTCCAACCCCTAACATTCTATGATTCTTTTTCTTTTCCAAACCACATGATCCCTGATTCAATTACTTGATTTTACAGGAAGGGGGAGAGAGATTCAATTACTTGAGTCCTGATTTCTTAACACAGAAATATGGCCTCTGCAACCTTAGACCACAAACAGGCAAAGCACCCTGCAAAGCTACATTGCAACAATTTGGTGGCTGGGAGGAATTCAGCAGCTTCCCCTCCTGCCCTCCTGAGCAGAAGCTGCTCCAAGGAAGAGCTGAGCAGAGAGACCTGCAGCCCACCCACAAACTGCCAGGGTGAGGGATGTGCTCAGCAGAGCAGCTGCTGCCTGCCTAAATGCCCCTGAGTGCTTGGCTGCTGTAGAGCTGCACAGGGAGCCAGGGAGGGAGGAGGGAGCACGAGGTACAGGCTCCTTCTTCCCTGGGCATCTCCAGCCCCAGAAATGATTACTGTCCTCCTTCCAACACTGAGATGAGAACGGACAAAAGGACTTGTGTCCAAACCATTCCCATCAAGACTCAGAGGAACCACCACAGAAAGCTTAGCAACTTCCAGTGACTTACCTCCAAGCTCTGGCCTGCCAAGATGCAGACAGCTCAGTCCCAAAGTGCCTTGGGATTAAACATGCCTGAACTAATCAATGAGAACAGCAAATCCCACAGGGAGCTGGCTGGGAAGTGTGCTGGGATGTGGTGAGCCAGAGCAGCCTCTCTCCTCCTTAGCTGGTGCAGGTAACAAGACTTCCCCATGAAGAGCTCTGCTCAGATGAGGCCATCTGGGTCTGTTCACACCCAAAGCAACCCACAGCCACTTGGTTTCTTGGCACTTTCTGCAGCCGAAGAAGCTGGAAAGAAAAGAAGCAGCATTAAGAAGCTGTTCACTTAGGGAATGTGACCCTGGGGAACCTCTGCTCTCAGCCTTCCTGTGCCCAGACAGCTTCAAAGCTTGGCAGTTAGCATCTCTCTGCTTTAATCACTCAAGTTATGGGATGGGGACATATTAACTTGTAAAAAGCATCTCAAGACCCTTGCTTGGAAGGCAGCTGAGAAGCTCTTAGAGGGTTTAGTGAACTTGTAGCCTTTATTTTGAGTCGAGTGCATTGTATTTCACTCCAAAGAGATGCTCAGTTCCCCTATCTGGGACCTTTGGGACTGAGAGACATGGCTGAGAAACAGAAGCCAATCTGGCAGAGAGGTCAGACAGACTCCACCTCAACAGCAGGGAGAGCATCAGAAGTGCTGGCTGGAAAAAACACAGCCCCTGCTTGGAGGAAGAACAGGTTTGCACATGATTGTGTCATTAGGTGTCAATGCCAACTGCTAATTCCTAACAACTCCATCTCGCAGGCAGGGAAGGTGGGAGCCCAACATGATGGCAACAGGAGGAGGGAACATGCTGGGGCACTGCTGCCAGGCTCTGGGCTCAGGCAGGGGCAGAGCAGCTCCATTATTTATGGCCACAGAGATGGGCTGCTGCACTGAGGCTGTTTTGATCAGCCCAGGGCTGTCAGCATGGCTCCCAGCTGGAGACACCAGATAACAGGAGAAAATTAAACCCTTTTTCCTTCCTCCTCTCACCTCTCCAGTGGGCCTCTGTCAGAAAAGAGAAAGGAGGGAAGAAAACAAGCCCAATAAATGAGGTTCACTGCTGCACAACCTCTAGCCCTGTGCCTCCCCCTCCTCCTGCCTTCCCCGGGGAGCCTGGACCTCCAGCAAAAGCTGCCAGGCAGAGCCTGGGACATGTGAAGATGAAGGTTCAGGGATGCAGCTCCTGGCACAGGAAGGCAAAGAGCCCAGAGAGCAAAGTGGCTGTGATTTCCAGCTTGGGAGGAGCAAGCCCAGCCCAGCTCAGCTCCAACCTTTGCCTTGACATTCCCAGCCAAGCCCTGTGCAGAGAGGAAGCAAAGGAAGCAGCAGGAGAGCAGAGCCAGCCCTGGGAGCAGGCAGCTGTGCTTCCTTGACTGCAGCCTAGGCAGAGGAGCAGCCCCATGCACAGCTCTGGCTGTCCTTGCATGGTGCTTTGCAGACCCTGAGCTCCCTTGGCCATCCCTGCCTGGCTGCAGGGTGGCAGTGCTACCACAAGCTGTTAAAAATCCCTTTTCCTGTGCTTTTCCCACACGCTGGTACCTCAGCCACCTCCTCCCTCCAGCAGTGGGGGCTGCAAAAATGGGACTGCTCCCTGCCTCCCTCTGCACAGAGGCAATGAAATGGGCTGCAGCTGATTGCTTCCTCTCCAGCCCTTTCCCTATCTTCGAGGAGCAGATGCACCCATTCATAACCATGTGAAAGAGAGTGTGCATTTGCCTCCCTGACTGCAGTGCAGCTGCTAAGGCACAGGAGGGAAAAATGATGTTTTGTAGGAACACACAAATTATCTGCACTGATCTTATTACACTTGAATGGCAGAGAGATAGAAAGAAAAGAGAAAACATGAAAAAGAAAGGCTGTGCTGATGGATGTAGCATCGTTCTGGTTTGTCCTCTCCATCCACTCCATCATTCTAATCCCACCATCTCCCACAGGGACAGGGCAGTAACAGGGAGCTGCTAAAGAGTGTGATACAAAGGCTGCCAGAATGAACCTGGGCAGGATGCAAATCTAGCAAGGCAATGCTTGGGAGATGACAGCACCTCTGGAGATCTCACCTGCAATTCCCAGGCAGGACCAGGCCAAGCATCCAGTAATTCACAAACATTAATAGGTGTTAAAAAGATTCAGTTGATGCTGGAGTCAACTAGCACCAGAGTGGGGTGATAGGGAAGCAAAGGCTCAGTAACTCCCTGACCCAAATCCTCAGAGAGATCACAGAAGAGTTTAGGTTGGCAGGAACCTTTCAAGGTCATCTAGTCCAGCCCCCACTGCATCTCCAACTAGAGCAGGTTGCTCAGAGCCTCATCCACATTGACCTGGAATGGTTCAAGGGATGGGACACCTCCCACCTCTCTGGGCAACCTGGGCCACTGTCTCACTATCGTCACTGTAAAAAAAATGTCTCCTTTATATCCAGTCTAAATCTCCCTCTTTTAGCTTAAAACCATTTCCCCTTAACCTACTGCTACAGACCTTACTAAGCAGTTTATCTCCACCTTTCATCTTTATTCATCACATAAATAAATCCCCCAAGCCCACAGCAGAGCTCTGCAAGAGGAGGCACACAGAAAGCTCCTCCATGCCCTGAGGATCATCCCTTACCTAGGACCAAGGCATGTGGCTCTCTGGCAGGCTCAGCACCTCACACTCCAGGTCCTGGCTCACTGAGACAGCACTGGAAACAGTACAGAGAAGTGTGAGCAGCTCACTGCAACCCAAAATGGGGTAGAACCTCATATTCAACCCCTTGGAAAAAGGCTGCCTGTGTATCCCAGCCACGTGGCCAAGTCCTCTGCAAGGAACAGAGCTTGTCCTCCCTCCCCAGCCTTCCACCAACGCAGCACGAAGAGGAGCTCCTCTCTGAACCTTCCCATGGGGTAAGTGATCTCTGTGCTCTGGGAGGGCAGGGACCACAAAACATGATTAAACACATGAACTCTACCACACAATTACAGCTTTGCAATCCCATCAGCATTTCCATGCAAAGGCATGTCCTGACCTCAGAGGGCACGGGCAGGATGGTGCAGAGGCAGCTCCTCCTCGGTGCAGTGCCATCTGATTAGGTTCAGGTGACAAGAGCTAATTCCTCAGGCCACAAACAACACAGCAACTCTGGCAAGTACAGAAAAACAATTACAAGGTGGAAATTTCAAGGGAGCACAAGTCACCTGCTATTAAAGCAGGAGGAAATCTGGCACCTTTCCTACTTAGCGCTTACTACATCAAGGCTGCCCAGCACTGCTAATTAAACAGGTACCTCCCAGACATAGCCAGAAAGATTTATAGCCCTCATTTGCATTTCTCAGTTTATTCTTCTCTCCTCCAAGGCACCATTTTAACAGCCATGGTGTGATTGCTTGGAGGAGCTTCATTTAGCACGAGTGTCACTTGAAGATGAAAGTCTGTCCCAGCAGCAGCTTGCCGATCGCTCAGCAAGGGCCCAAGCCTGCTCCCTGCTCTCCCACACTAGGGCTCAGCTGGTCAGAGAGGTTTTCCTTTGCCTCTTGAACCACTCTCTGTGATCCTCCATCCAGAGGTTGGCTATCTACCAATCTGGGGACACTTTTGGGGGTGAATGAGCCTCAAAAAACCCCAGCACAGAGCCAGCATCAGCAGCGAGCTGAGGGATGCTGTGCAGGCTTCTCACTACACAACTGTGCTGGGCTGCAAAGCAAGGACCAGTCTTGGGAGATGCTCCCAAATCCAGCTCCAAATCCTGAGCTCAGCACACAGCTGTTCCAGGGCAGCTCCCAGGCATGAAGGGATGCTAGGATGGGACAGGACAGGATGGCTGGAGGGAAGGTGTATAACTGCACATAATTAAAAGCAGCCTGTAATCATCAGCCAGAGCTCAGCCTGGAAGCAGAAGTCAGGCAGCTCAGGAGGGGGAAGGTGTCTCTGCCAGCTCCCCTTGCCCAGATGGCCCTGAGAAGGTTCTGAGAAGGCTCTGATTAGCAGCAAGTCTCCAGCTCCAGATAATAACTGCTTACAATGATTAGGCTGGTAGGAGAGCTGATGAGAAAGGGAGGTGCTGATGCCTCCTTGCTGCATTTGGTCAACTACAGCATGACAGGAAAGCACCTGGGAGAAAATGGCATGGGGCTGGAGGCTGAGAGAAGGCTCAGAGCATAACAGTTGCTGTTAAGCTGATAAAGGAGTCCACAACAACAAAAAAAAAACCAGAATCATTAAGGTTGGAAGAGACCTCTAAGATCATCAAGTCCAACCACTTCAAACATACTTTAAAACCACAATCCATCCTTCCTGGCAAAATGTGAACACATCATGGAAAGCCACTCATTCCTGAGAGGGAAAACAAGAGCAAGAATGCCTCCAAGATTTTACAAACAGCTCCCAGTGCCAGACAGAAATCAGTGGCAGGAAGAAAAAGAAACACAACAACGAGATGCCTTCAAACCAACCCCCACACAGAACCTCTGTGAAGAGTGGAAGGGAATGTGCACAGCTCTCCTCCTCCTCCACCTTCTCCTCCAGCGGCTTTGAACTCCTGATCAGAGCACAGATCAGAGCAGCACCCTTGGGTGCTGTGTGGGTGTCTCCAGGGAACACTCAGCAGCAGGACACATGCTGTCTAAACACCAGTTGGAAGCCCATGGCCACAGAGAAAGCATCCCAGAATTATTAAGGTTAGAAGAGACCTCCAAGATCACCAAGTCCAACCATACCTATAACCACAAAAAGTCCCATATCTAGATGTTTTTTGAACCCATCCAGGGATGATGACTCCACCACTTCCCATGGCAGCCTGGGCCAGTGCCTAACAACTATTTGTGTGCTGAAAATGTTCCTAATATCCAATCTAAACCTCCCCTAGTGTCACTTGAGGCCATTTCTTCTTGTCCTCTCACTGGTAACCTGGGAGAAGAGATCAACCCCCACCTGGCTCCAACCTCCTTTTCCCCTCTTCCTCAGACTGAACAACCCCAGTTCCCTCAGCTGCTCTTCTTTCTCCCTCAAACTACAGGTATAAAAAGCAAACATGGAAACTTGGCACTTCATAGCCCATAGTTTTGACTCAGAGAGATCCCAGAGTCAACTCTCCTAGGTATTGGTTGTCGTCATGGCAAGCAGAGGAGGGAAGGAACAGCCAAAGAGGTGGTTAGTCCTTGACATGCTCCATCCTTGGACAAACAGCAGCTCCCCAGCAAAACAATCCCAACAGTGATTATCTAGGTGCTTTTAAAATGGGGAAAGCAACAACAACAACAACAAAAAGCAGATTAAAAAGCTCATTTGAAACCTTGAAGGTGAAAGCAGAGTGGAAGGGAAGGCAGAGCAGGCAGAGCAGGCAGAGCTGTACGTGCTCGGCAAACAATGCTGAGAAGCTTCTCTGTAGGCAGAGCCAAATGACTGTCAACCCCCAGGGAGGGATGAGCCTTGGGAGGCTGTGGGGATTGCACCTGACAGAATGTCAAGCAGTGCTGCTTCAGGCTTGGGGGTTAGAGCATGGCAAACCTGCTGTGGAGGGGCTGAGGAGCAGCCAGCCCTGTGCCCCTGCCAGCGCCAGGGAGCAAAGAGGGGCAAGAGAGAAGATGACTTTCAAGTGCAGAATTCACTTCTGCTGCAGCTGTCTGAATCACCATGCCACTGGCTGGATTATTTTCTTCCCTTGCTGGAGCCAGCCCAAGGATTTGGAGAGCATCTGTAACCTGGGAATGGAAAAAATACCTTTGTACTGTTTCAAGAACAGCAAGCAGCTGCTCCTAAGCCAAAGCTTTATTGTTTCCAGTAGTAAAAGACTACATAAAAGTTGTAAGCAATGGAGACAAGAACAACAAAGTCACAGAAGGAACACAAACAACCAGAGCAGACTGAGCACTACCCACTGAAGTCCTTCTGGCCCATCTTGAGCCAACTCCAAAGGCAGTCAACTGGTACAGGCTTAGGGATAACATTCCAATGAGAGCTACAAAACGCAACCAAGAGAGACACAACAAAGGGAAAAGTGGTCTTTAATAGAAAATATCTGCACAGAGCTGTAGATGTTCCCCCATCACATTCAAATGTGGCTAGATCACATTCTCCTGGGCTAGGTCCTTCCCTTGACCCATCAGGAGTCTTTCCATGGATGACTGAACTGTCCTAGTTTGAACACTGGAGGAATTACTGCATGGAGGTAAAACATAGAGGTAAGAAAGAAAGGTTTCCAGTCTCAGTGGTACAAGAGCAGCTCCAAATTCCTCATCTCCCTTCAAAATCAAACTCATGCCTCCCAGTGGCACAGTGAGACACCAGTGACCTGCCTGCAGTGCCCAGGGACGAAGCACAAGAAGGGTTAAAAATGACATCCTCCTCTTGAAAAATCTTTTTCCAACTCAGCTGAGAGTTTCTGATGAGAAAGGAAGAGCTTTAAAGAAAATGCAGTCAATTTCTAAGTGTCTTTTCCCTTCTCCTCCCACAGAATGAACTCCTGCTGGCAGGCCAGGCTGGCTGAGCCTCTGCAGCAATGAGAGCGTGAGCAAGGCAAAGCTCCCAGGCAAAAGAGAGGAGCTTTTGAGTGGCAAAACACTTCTGAAATTGAAGAGACCCTAACAGCTCTCAGAAGAAACAGCTCTGGAATCACACCAGGGATGACTTTGGGATTTACTTTCCCATTGCAGCATTAGCCCTTTCAGAGATGCTACAGCTGGTCAAGGCTCAGTGGGGCAGGGTTAAACCACACCAACCACCACTGTGGAGAAGCTCAGCCCTTGCTCTCTTCAGCACTGCTCTTGTGAAGCTCAGGTTTGGTGGTTTCTCAAAGAGCTCCCATCATCCAAAAGGTTTTGTTTTCATCTTTTCTGGAAGGGCAAAAGCAGATCACAGAAGGAAGAGCTGGAAGGGTTTTCCCAGCAACCTGCCACAGCGTGTTGGCTGGAAGAACAGCAAGGGAATAAGGGACTGGTCCTTTGTTGGACCACATTCATTTAGAAAGAAAGTGAAGGATTGATTTCCAATCTCCTGCCAGAGTGTTCCAGCACCCAATCTCATTTATCTTCATACTGCAGCCATTTGTAAGAGCATATACTACAAGCACACAAAGCACCCAGCAGCAAAGGAGACCAGAAGAGTAATAACCAGAGGAGAAGGCTGACATTAACAGGCACAGAATTGCCTTTAAATCTATGATTTCAGAGGGAACATTTTTTGGGGGGGCATCATTTGTTTCTTGGGTCAGATGCAAAGCATTTAACAAACCCCACCGACTCCTACTTGCTTAGTGTGGGTTTTGTTCAGGCCTTCAAAGATCTAATTGCTTGAGAGATGGCAGGTAATTTGATTTTTCTCATGTGTCAGGCCTGTGTGGGAAATGGTCCATCCTGGAGAATAAGCAGGACCAGGGCACAAAGCTTTCTACAGCCTGACTCACGGTGACACCATCACCAAGACTTGAAGGAAAAAGCCCAAACTAATGGTCCCTGCTCATGCCAGAGACAACAAGGTGTGCATGTGGGAGGAGAATCTGCAGAGCTTAACAAGATAAAGTCGTTTGAAAGCTTTTATCCAATCTGGGTAGGTAAAAGGCAGGCAGCTGGGCTGTGGAATGGTGGGCATCCTCCCACCAGGAGCTGCACACCAACACACACTGCCCATGATCCATCCCACTGCCAAAGCATCACCCTCAGCACAGGACACACAAGCCACCACACAGCCACAAGCACCAAAACAACTCACAGGAAACTTCTCTCAGTGTTTCTTTCCTAACTGCAATGCCTCCCTGAACAGAAAGCTCTGTCATTGAGAGAGAGCTCAGGGGAAGAGGACAGGAGCACAATTCTACCAGCTGACTGAGGATGTCCCCACCAAACTCACACTAGCTCAAATCAGAACAACAGTGACAAGGAACACAAGAGGTGACACCCTGAGCCCATGGGAGTCAAGGTAAAAATTCACCCCTGAGATGAGCAGCAGCAGAAGGGCTGTGGTCTCCTCAAACACCTTTTCAGGGACACAGGAGTGAATATCCCTTTCTCTTGAAGCCAGGAGAGTAGAGGCAGCACTAGTGAGCACTGTGTGTACCCCTTCCAACAAACACGGGTTTGGCAGCACCATGGTAGCAGCACACAGCACCTCTCTCTCTCTCTCTCCAAGCAGCACCCCAAAATCATGTCCATCAGCAGAAGGGGAAACCAGACCAAGCCAGGAACCAGGTCAATGAGGCAGGGAGGACAGGCAGGTGCTTTCCCAGGTGCCATCATGTTTCTAATGCCTGTGCAAGAGGTGGCATCATCAAGTCAGCACAGGCAGCAGGCATTTGTCTGGAGTGAGGCCTGGAGGAGTGGGCAAGGGCTGAGTGGTGATGCAGGCAGAGCAGCTCCATCTTCTCCTCTGTCAGCATCGCGTTCTGCTGCGCGCACTCCGCTTGCCTTCAAAACACAGACACAAAGTTTTGTTTGGAAAGCACTGAAGGGAAGAGACTTTGACCAAGTTAATTTACTTTGCTTTTGCATGCTCAGTGCCATTTTAAGAGCTTCCAAAAAAAAAAAACAAACCCCACTAATGAAGAGCTGGTCTCCGCGTCATTACCCCATACTCTGTCAGCAGCCAAGGCTCATTACACCTTACTAAAGATGAGGGAGAGAAATGGAGAAAGAAGGAGAAAGGAGGAGTTGTACTGCTAGAACTGGTCCTCTGCTAAGTGCTTCCCTCCAAGAGACAAGCCAGACAGAAAGCCAAGCTTCAGCTCTCAGAGGTTTCCCAAGCAGGTGATAATATCCATGTGGCACGGAGCAGGTTCTCCACATCACCTTCCTGAACCTCCAGGGGTCTGGGCCATGGACAGGAGCTACAGCAGAATGCAGTCCTTGTCTGTGGCCAGGGATGGGTGCAGGACACACTCTGGCTCATGTCAGCTGAAGGAAGCTGAGACTATCACTTCAGCAGCCCACAGGGTGAAGTGCAGGGCTGGCAGGGTGACATGTGCTAAGGATGGGTCAGTACCTGATGGGGACACAAATTCTGTTGATTCCTGGAGAAAGGACAAGAGATGTTTCCAGTCACTGCCTTCACATGAAATGCCGAAGGCATGGGAAGTCCTGCAAATTCCTCCCACCAACGTCTAGCTGACATCCCAGGTGAAATACAACCTCCTGAGCCAGAAAACCTCTCAATGGCTTGACAAAGCCTCTGAAATCCAGACTTTTAACTTCTCTGTGAGGGGCTCTTCCCTTTATGCTTTGTTTTGAAAGGTATCAGCTATTGCCCTCAGTGCTCTGCACCAAATGCTGAATAGAAGGTTGGAAGCAGGAGGAGTAAATGTATTTCAAAGGGCAGAGAATTAGTCTAAGGATGTGAGGGGCAGGAGGCCAGACAGGCTGTGTGATCAAAGAGCACAGCACAGACCTCTGCAATCTGAAAGAAGGCACAAACCCAGCAGTTTCATCTTCAGCAGCAGACTTGTTTCCAGATATATGGAGTGAAAGAGGCAAGAGAATGAGTCTTTGTCACTATTTTCAAGGGAAAAAAAGTCTTCCACTTAAAACTCCATAAAGAATCACAGAAAGAGTGGAAGTCATTTATTTTTTAGGCACTCCAGTCTTTATTCACTTCCCTTCCCTTCAAGGCAGACATAATAAAAAAGAGCTGAAAATGTTTTGGTTCTACCACTTGAGGATGAAAATAGTTTCATTCCTGAAAACACAGGAGAAGGGAGCACCTGCTGCTTGTGAGGTTCAGAGCTGCAAACACCCTGTGTCTAGGATGCAAACCTCAAATCATTTCCTCCCTGCTGCCACTGCCCAAAGACATCTTTTCTTTATCAATACAGCAGGACCATTCAGGGCTCTGCAGTACCACTAGCAGCAGGCAGAGACAGCTCAAAGCTTCTCAGCCACGAAGGCACAACTCCATTTTTTCCCCCCTACTTTGGGGAAGAGAGACAACTCATTCTCCTTAGAAAAATAATAATACTAATCAAAGAAGTACCTCTCATGGCAGTGGCAGCAAGCTTTGAGCAAAGGGGAGCAAACAGCACTGCCCAAAGATGGATGAAGCAGCCAGAGCAGGAGGCAGAGGCTTGGAAAGGAGAGGATGAGTGTGGGTGAGGGTCTCTCCTCCATATCTAACCATCCTTTCCTTCCTATCCTGTGCCCTCAGTGCAGGCATTGGGGTGTGAGGTTTCCTACCTGCTGCAGAACCAGCCCTGGAAGACTAAGCTGTTTGCTGTAGCTCACATGGATGAGAGAACCAGCAGCCTGACAACACTCCAGCAACTTTTTCCACCAAATGAAGGAAAACAAAAGTCACCTCCCCAAAGACTGCCAGAAAGAAAGTCATTAAGGAAATTACTATCCCATTCAGAGCCTAATTACTGCTAGGACCATTTTTGCTCTTCCCTACATGGAATGGAGTAGTTAGACCTACTGAAGCAAAGTGTTACTGAAGCAAAGTGTTACCTCCTCAGCATCCCTCAGGGAGCAAAACAGACAGCTGAGAAACAGAAGGGAAGGGGAAAATTAAGGGAAGAAGTTAATGCTTTAACTTCAAAGCTACCCTGAGAATTTCCTGCCATGAAAATAATGCAGAATGGCTCTGCCTGCCTCCTCTATTAACAGCTTGCATATTTATGAGCAGAAGTTGATGCTTGTCCCAGCCAGGGAGGCACTGAGCCACTGAGAGAGTGACACCACCTCACTGCTAAATCCAGTCAATTCCTGAAAGGCAGGGCATAAATCTCCCCAAATTAAGAGAGCTGGAAGCAGCATTTCCTACCCATCTCACCCTCAGCCTCTCCCAGCATGACAGCCTCAAAGCAAGCAGCCAAAGGCAGGTATCCAGAAGCTCCAGCACCCTTGGAGAAGGGCCCAGGCTGTCCCTGCTGACCTCTGGAAGTCCTTCCAGCAGTTGATTGCAAGTCACAATGTTTCTTACACCCCACAGCAGGCCCTGCCATCAGTGGCTCAGCAGCACCATTGCTGAAGGTGGCTCTGTTCCCCTGCCAGCTGCTGCACCACTCTTTAAGTATTAATGATGTAGACAACACACTGGCAAACAAGCAGAGGTGAGGAGATTTGGATTTGCACTCAGATGTCTGCTTTTCATTCCTGAGCTTATCTTGTGGCTGTTTGTCAAATCTCCTCTTTTAAGCAGAGAGGAAGAACCTTCTCCAAGCCCACAGCTCATGCCAAGCTCACTCACTGTTCCCTACCCACAGAATACCAAACAGGATTGACTTCTTCCTGAGACAAGGTCCTCTGAGGATCCCCTTAACTGGGATCCATCAAAGTAGAACTTGCTGCTGATCTGAGGAGAGATCTTCATTTACCCCCTGCAGCAGCCAGGTCCAAGCCTAAAGAGATTTCCTCCATTAAAAGCTCTAAAGGAAACCACTGTAGAGACATTGAGGATTTCTTTAATCCTTTTTAATATTCCCTTTCCTTAATAAAAATGTCATCACCAACACTAGTGAGGATTTGGCCCAACTGAGGCATCTCTGAGCCTCAGCTGTACAGCCAGAAGCAGGTAAGTTACCTTCCTAGCTGGGGAGCAAGCATAGGGGAGAAAAGAAGTTTGTGCTTCTCCCCTCAGGGCAAATTTCATTCATTTTAAGATAAACATTCTCCAGGAAGAAAAAAAACCCAGTGCCTGACCTTCCCTCTTTAGAGCCAGCAAGTCAGAGTGGGCACCTCCAGCAACTGGAACTGCAGAAGAAGAAACACCAGCTCCTCAGCAAATGATGCTTTCTAAGGGGTCTGAAAGCAGGTGGTGAAAAAAGAAGTAAAAAAAAAAGTAACTAAATAAATTGGCAGCCTGTTAACTAACCACTGTCTTCTGCAACTTTGGCTCATGGGCTGAGGTTGCCTAAATCCCACTGCAGCTCTGACAATGAGTCATTTGATGACAAACCCCAGGCTTCATTATCTGCCTCACCAAACCTCAGCTGGAGCAACACACTGGAAACCTCCAAACCTTTCTTAATAGCTCCTTGTTTTCCCTTGGCTAAGGAATATGCTGTTGTCTTTGGCCTTCAGCCTTCACCAGCTAAGGACTAGGAGAGCAGCTGCATTTGCAGTGCCACTCCTCAACTCCCTGCTCTCTGGCTCTGGCCTGGGATTTAAGGATGCTAAAGTGTTCTGCAAAGTCACACTTGAGACTGGATTTAGAGCAGAGGTGAGAAAAAGAAGTGAAAAAGTCAGCCACTGGTAGAACAACACCTGAGGTGCTAATAGGAGGCAAAAATTGCTCCCAACACAGCTGCAGAGACTCTCAGAGAAGAAGTATAGCAAAATCTCCCTTTCATTTTCCCATTTTGCAGTTGAGAATCAGCAATTTCAATGAGAAAGGATCTTTGCCCCTTGTTCTCCTTTTGGCTGAGAGCAGAAGGCAAAAGCTTGTCCCACAGGCAGCGAGCTGCAGGGAAGAGGTTTGCCTCTCCTGACATCCAGCACCCAGCACCTCCACTGCTCCCTGAAGAGAGGAACAGCCAGAGCAGCCTCTGCTTTTTTGGCATCCAGAGGAACCTATCATGAAAAGCTCCTCCCAGACAGACAAAAGCTCTGCTCTAAAGAGGGGGAGGAAGCACTACCACCTGCCCCCAGGCTCCCAAGGGTTTGCACACTCCAGCATCCCACAACAAGAGCAGGACACTTCCTAAGGGGAATACAGCACTGGGTTTGCTCTGCTCTTTATTTTCTGTTCTTGCCAGGCTGCTGGCAAAGCACAGAGGCATCCAGTACTACAGCCTGATGGATGGATGCCTGAGCTGCTCAAACCACCTGCTGTGGAGCTGCACAGGACAGCAGGCCACACAAGTCACTGTTGATCATGCTGATGACTAAATTCATAGGTCCTGGTCCTGCACAGATCATATCATGGTAGCATCAATCCTGCTGGGCAGGTGAAGTGCTCTCAAGAGTAAACAAACCCTGCCCATGCTCAGCCCTGCTGCACAGAGGCAATACCATATCCCAAACATACTGGAGAGAAAACAATTCACTTCCCCTCTCTCCTCAGCACCCTGAGGTGCTGGAGATGAGCCACACTGTGGGACAGAGCATACAGCCACGACAAACATAGCACAGACACACTCTGTGCCTCCCACAGCAGCAGCTTCCAGCTTCACCTCCACACAGAGACCTTCACCTTTTCCTTAGCAGCATCCTCTCCACATGCCAGTGACTACTTGAACTGGCCTCATGAGATTCATGCTGCCTATCATTTTTAGCTCTCCCCACCTAGCAAGGGGAGATCACACTGGAAAGCTTTGATCCCTTGTGCCAAGCTTTGCATAGGAGGTTTTTAGCAGGAAAAAAGTCATTTTTTCTTGCCTCTGAGATACTGTTTGCACTGTGCAAACACAATGCCCAGGTGTGCCTCTGCTCAAGAGTTCAGCATGGCCACATAGCACCAGCTGAAAAAGCATCTGCTAGCCACCACCATTCACTTCAATCCCGCAGGATAACCTGTTGCTCCACTCCAGCAGAGCCCACAGCCACCAGCAACCAGCCACCTTGGCCTTAAAATAGACCTCTCCATCCAGGGCAGTACTATAACACAGAGAGAGGATGGAGAGAGCAGAAGCATCACTCATCTGATTTGCTTTGCAAAACTAAAAAAGAAGGAAAACTGCAAATCCCTGGAACTTGAGAGAGGGAGGGAATTGCAGAGAAACACTTTAGTGCAGGTTATTTCTAGAGGGGAGTGTGAGGAGGCAACCTGTGCCTCCTTGCTGCACCAAAGGATCAACCTGCTCTCTCTAATCCAATTTTCTCCTCAACATGCAGAGCACAGAAGAGGCTCAGGAACAAAAGGAGTGCCGGGAGAGCCTAGGAGGGAGCAGTGCTGAAGCAGAACTTCAGGGGCTAGGGAAGAGAAGGAGCAGAGAGAACACATTTGCACCTGTTTTAGCTGCTCCTGATCAGATGTGATAGCAGCCTCTGCTTTCATAGTCACTTAACTGTTCCAAGGTTGTGGAGGGAGGGAAATGTGTCTTCATTATTATTATTGGTATTATTATTTACACTGCAGAGTTCTAGCTAGAAACGTGCTTGGCTTCAAGAGCCACCTAACACCAGGAAAATCGTTATCCAGTCTCAGAAAGCTGCTGGACTTCTTTGCTCCAGCAAAAGCTCAACCTGTCCTTCTACCTCTCCAATGCAAACAGGAGCTCCAAGCCTTTGCAAGGGCATAGAGCCAGGCTCTGGCTGCTCTGGGAGGTGGCTGTAGGCAGCTCCCACCCCAAACCATTACTCATGACACAGAATAGGTTCTGCACTCAGGGAAAAGGGAAGGAGGAGAGAGCTGTGATGCTGTGACAGCATCTGCCATGAGAAAAGCAGCAAGGAAATGTGATCCTGGGCTAAAGCTTTGCCAGGTGTGCCTCTGAGAAAGCTGTGCTTTGAGGGTATAGCTAGCCCCCAGAGTAGATGTGCCCAGAGAGGAGGTTCAGCTTACCAGGGGCTCTGGTGCCCAGGTCACTGTCGCGCCCGTCCGCCGGCTGGTCGCTCTGGCAGCTCTCTGTGCCACTGAGGGCAGCACCCTGCTCACTGCCCAGGCTGCTCCCAGAGGGGGTAGGGGAGTGGGTGCTCCCCAGCACCCTGCCCACAGCCTGGCTGGGCTCCCCGATGGGTGCTGCAGGGACACAAGGAGGTTGCAGTGAGATGGAGAAAGGTCTGTCCTCCAGGGTTAACAGCAAGAGGACAAGAGGAAATGGCCTCAAGTTGCACCCAGGGAAGGTATAGATTGGATGTTGGGAAAAATTTCTTCACTGGAAGAGTTGTTAGGCATTGGAAGAGGCTGTCCAGGGAGGCAGTGGAGTCACCATCCCTGGAGGTGGTTAAAATCATCTAGATGTGGTACTCAGGGACATAGTTTAGTGGCATGGTGGTGGTAGGTTGATGGTTAGGCTTGATGATCTTAGAGGTCTCTTCCAACCTTACTGATTCTGAGATGCTGCTGAGGGAGGGAGAAGAGGGCTGCAGGTGCTGCTGGGCCAGGTCTGAAGAGAGAAGCAGGCTCCTTGCTCCCAGCAGGGTCAAAGCCTAATCCCATGCTCTGCTACTAAACCAGCACCAGGGACCTCAGTGCTCCCACTCCTCAGGACCCCACAGCACCAAGAAGAGCCAAACATTCAAGCACTTGACACTTCCCACCCTCTAGCCACAAAGAAAAGCAACTCCTCACCCAGTCCTACTTGGAGCTTTCTGCCTTGGGAGCCTTTTGAGGCTGCAGGTGAGGGTTTGCCATCCAGGCTGGAGGAACTGAGCTCGGAGTCACTCTCGCTGTCGCTGGAAACCACTGCAGAAGAGATTGGGGAGAGGAGAGACAGTTACAATACTCCTAATCCTTGCCAAAGAGGAAGCCAGATGGAGCCAAATCAAATCATGAACAAATGCTGACTTGCCCTGAGCACGTTCTCCCCCTCCAACATAGTGGGAGCCCTACCTGCAGCTCCCCCACAGCTATTCACTCTTCCTTCTCCAACATGATGGGATTTTCCTTTGTACAGATGATTTATAACTGCCCTGCACACACTCCAGTGGTGCCAGCACCTGCTGCAGATGCACACACCACCAGTACTCCTCTCCTAAACCTGTCTAGGACCATAGGGACCACACTGCTCCCATGCTGCACTCCCAAAGCTAAGAGCCCTGTGCTGTGTGCTGTGGCTGGCTTTGCTCCCCGAGGCTGAGGTCCCTCCTCCTGATGTTTGCTGTCTCCCATGTGGAACAGACAAACCACAAGCTGGGTATGAGGTTGGTTCCTGCTCAGCTGCAGGTGGAAGAGTCCTGGCTCCACTCTTCCATATGGGAAGAGGTGCTGGCTTCCTCCAGCAGGGTCTCTGCAGAGGCTCCAGGATGGATGAGGAAAACAGCAGATAAGCACTGAGCACATCAAATAAACCCCTGCAGTGTTTCCATGAAGATCCAGCCACCTGAGCTCATCATCCAGTCAGCACTCATCCCTACCACCACACTGCCCACAACTCTATTACTGCTGTGCCCCCAGGGCTTAAAAGGCATAGGTTGCTCCTCTTCCTCAAGAGGACTGTTTCCCCATTTCAAGGTCACTTTCTTCCTCCCTTATTTTCCTCTTCCCTTGAATCCTAGCCCTAATCCTGCTGCTTTCCTCCTGCCATAGTTTCCACAAGAGCTGAAGGCTCCTCATTTCTCCAGCCAGCTTCCCAAACTGGCAAGTTGTTTCCACTTTTCCATGCAATTATACAAGCAGCTCTCCTGCTTATCCTGGTCTAAAAGACAACTGAACTGCCAGGTACTCTGGGTAAAAAGAGAGAGAGGTTTTTTTCCCAGCTCCTAGGTCTTCCTAATGGCTTTATCTCAGAACAGGAATGATGAGGGTGAGGAGGAAGGAGAAAGCAGTGATTGCACCCACAGCATTCCTCTGTCTGACCAAGGCAGGTAGATCCCAGCTCTCCTGGCAGCTCAGAAGCCATTGAAAACAGTAGGGTCACAATTCCTGGTGGGAAGTAGACTAGCAGCTCATGTGGGATAAGAGAGTAGGCAATGCTGCAACCTATAGCCTCTCCTGTAGACAAGCCCCAACTCTTTCTTGGTATTCATATTTCTAAGCTGACATTCCCATGAGGAATGAGATCCCTCTTCTGCTACTGAACCAAACCAAACCCCACTTTGTCCCCACACCACCTTCCTCAGTGTCCAACCTCCTGGTGCTGCCTGGAGCAGGAGGGACATGGGGACAGTGGCACAAGGTGACAGCCACAGGGTAGCCAAGAGAGCTGTCAGCTCATCTCCCTGTATCAGCCTTAACATTCACTACATGCAGCTGGCAGAGCTACAAATCCTTTAACAGTGCCCAGGGCATGAAGAACAGGGAGCCCTCCCCTTGCAGAGGCTAGCACGAGCTGCCAGACATTGCTGCCATGGAGCTCTGCAGACACTCCTGTGTGCAGGCAAATATTTTATTAAAATGGGAAAAACCCCCACCATATTAATACCTAAAATAGCACTTTTCAGGAGTTAACATCTCTGAGGATATTAAAGCTGGCTGCCAGTGTTATTGCAAAGCATTATTGAGGTTGCCCTGGAAGGCAGCTCCCCATGCACACCATGCTGCTGGGACGAGTTGTGCAGGTTGGGGTGGGGGCAGGATGCTAAGCCCCCTCCCCACTGCACACACAGCTCCCTCCTGCACCATCAGGAGCTCTCACCTGCAGGGAAAGGGGCTGTGGAGCTGAGTGGGCAGAGACTGAAGCCCTGTTAGAAGCAGTGGGGTTGCACTTCTGGCTAAGAGTCCTCAAAGCAAAAAGTTTGGCTTTGGGCTTTGCTGTCTTCACGATAGCTTCACCTCCACCATGCTCTCCAGATCCTTTCTAGCAGGACCTCTAGCAGCAAGACAAGGGCTGATGGTTTTAAACTCCAACAGGGATGTATAGACTAGATCTAGGGAAGAAATTCTTCACTGTGAGGGTGGGAGGACCCTGGCCCAAGTTGCCCAGAGCAGTGGTAGATGTCTCATCTCTGGAGACATTCCAGGTCAGCTTGAATCTTGGGGCTCTGAGCAACCTGATCTAGTTGAAGATGTCCCTGCTCATTGCAAGGCGGATGGACTAGATGACCTTCAAAAGTCCCTTCCAACTCAAACCATTCTGTGCTACTTCTCCAAAGCTCCCTGGCAGAGGTAGGGATTATCTATAAATACTGCTAATAACAACCCATGCATGCCAATATGGAGGTTTTTTCTGGCTATAAAATCCAAATCTCAGCTGTGAGACTCATTCTGACCATGTTAGTGCTCAATTCCCTCCACAAATGCACTCCTGTCCCATTTGCTCATCATCCATCCTTTCCTGGCCTCTGGGACTCACCAAATCCATCATCGCTTCCGAACGATGGCTGAAGCCTCCATGAATCCTTTCTCCACAAAGCAGATAGAGATGCTGAAGTCAGGATTTATATGGACAAAGCCCTTATGAATCAGTGGAGGTGACTTTAGCTACCTTCCCTTCTCTCAGCTTGGAGAAGAGCAGCACAAGAGAAGGAAAACATCAATGCCAGGAAGGCACTCGCATGGCAGGAGCAGCCCTGTCTGCTCTCATTTCCTCTGCTGCCAATAACTCTTTGTTTTACTCACTGCACCAATGTTTCCCTTTAAGGTAATTTTTCTCCCAAAGCTCCCAGCCCTTCTGCTGGCACTTTCCAGAGCCCAGAAGTCATAAATCTGGTGTTGCAGCAGTTGCTGATATATCAATAAGAGTCGTTGGACAGCTGTACTTTCAGCAAAGGGAACAGATTTATCCTTCTCCATTCCAGCTGACTGGAAAAATAAAGCCCATTAAAAAAAATGATAGGCTGAGATAAAACTTGCAAGAAAAGCATTATTCCCACAGGGAATGGATCACTCAGGGAAGGCCTGAAGCCCCATGGCTGCAGCATCTCATTAGGGTTGGAAGAGATCTCTCAAGATCAAGTCCAACCATAACTATCACCACCATGCCACTAAACCATGGCCCTAAGTGCCACATCTATAGGGTTTTTAAACCCCTCTAGGGATGGTGACTCCACCACTTTCCTGGGTTTCTTCACAACCCTTCAGTGAAGAAACTTTTCCTAATATCCAATCTAAACCTCCCCTAGTGCAACTTGAGGCTGTTTGCAACTTCAGCACTGCCCAAACTTGTAGAGAAGTAGGCTGGCCTGCAAAGTGCTTGATGTGCCCCAGCACACCCCTCTCTGCTCTTTCACCAGGGTATTTGGCCTTCCAGCACAGAGACAGGACAAACCCACTGCATCCCCCTGCCCTGCCACTGCTCCTCTGCCTCCAACAGCACATTGGACTAGAGCATGGGGAGAAACCACTGGAGAGCAAGCAGAGCAGTAGGAACAGCTCAGGGATCACACTTCTTTTCACCCAAATGCCTTACAGAATCACAGAATTGTCAGGGTTGGAAGGGAGCTTAAAGCTCCTCTAGCCCCAACCCCCCTGCCATGGGCAGGGACACCTGGCACTAGAGCAGCTTGCTCCCAGCCCCAGCCAGCCTGGCCTGCAACACTGCCAGGGCTGGGGCTGCCACCACCTCTTTGGGCAACCTGGCACAGTGGCTCACCACCCTCATGGGGAAGAAATTCCTCCTAATTCCTAATCTAAACCTACCCTCCTCTAGTTTGAATTCATTCTCCCTTGTCCTATTGATGCCTGACATCCTAACAAGTCCTTCCCCAGCCCTCTTGTAGCCCTTGTGGCTGGAAGGCCACAGAAAGTTCTCCTGGGAGCCTTCTCTTCTCCAGTCTGAATAATCTCAACTCTCTCAGCCTGTCCTCATAGGAGAGGTGCTCCAGCCCTTAAAGGTTTTTTTCCCTGCAGGACTCCAAGTTCAGAAGGAGAAAAGTCCTGCTGCTTACTGCTCCCCACCCCCTGACAGCCCCATCCTGCCTGACCCTCAGCAGAAAGCCACCCACATTCCACCACATGGAGCAGAGCTGTTCCCCAGCAGAACAACTCTTCTCCCTGTGACAATACCTTGGTGCCTTAACTACTAGCAAGGTTCCCATGGAAACTGCTTGTTTATGGCAGGAAAACTAAAGGCAAAGGCAAATCCTCGTGTCAGCCAGCGCGGGAGAAATAATGGGTGTGCAAAAATAAAACTTCTTCCTGGTGGGCTTGCCTTTTCTTCGAACAAGCATGTTCCTGCTGTCCTGCTGCCTTCCCACCTTCCTGCTGCAGGAGCTGCTGGAACCCAGGGCCTGGCGCTGAGCCCTTCCTTTGGAGGAGGGGAGGACAAAGGGCACTGGAGGTTTGTCTTGTCACTGCTGGAAGGTAGCTCCTGGCACGGAGGATGTTGAAAGGACAACCAGAGCTCCCTCTCTCTCCCAGCTTCTCCAGGAGCTGTCCCTGTGCTGGACTCAAATCCCTTAGGAGTGAGGAGATGGCTCCTTCTGCACCTGGCGGGGCTAGACCTGGCTGGCCAAGAGAAGGGAAACCCCACAGAGGGCAGCCTGTCAGAGGCAGGCATGGTAAATGCCAGAGCTCAACATCCTGCTCAAGAAGCAAGAAAGGCTTTAGGCAGCTGAAGGGAGATGTTGAGCCAAGGGTCTGCAAGGTGTGAGCTGACAAATGCTAGCAGGCAGGGGGCTAGAGAGAGAGAGGCAAGGGGCTAGAGAGAGAGAGAGAGAGGCAAGGGGCTAGAGAGAGAGAGAGAGAGGCAAGGGGCTAGAGAGAGAGAGAGAGAGGCAA